>JAVIWB010005960.1:0-86432 GCA_031893035.1 Dermolepida albohirtum
CGTTTTAAATAACATACATATCAAAAAAGAAAAAAACGTGAAGCTTTTGGAGTTATTTTTAAAGTAAGTATCAACATGTTAAAATATAAAATATATCGGGAATCTCAGATTTATTGTTTCAATAACTTCAGAATTGAATAGGGTATAGTTGAAGATGGTTCTTTAGACGACTACCCACAAGTCTATTTTTCTAGAATGTTAAGCTTCTGTAGTCGTATAACTTATTTTTAAAGTACCTATCGGCATGTTAAAATATAATTATAAAGTATATCTATTGTCTCAGATTCAATGTTACATCTTCCCTATTTGTGAAAGTATAAAATTGAACGGGATCTAGAAAATGACTCGCAGTGCCATGGGGCATACTTCTTAAACTATTCTCAATGAACCAGTTTCTGGAGGACTACCCAGAAGTCCATTTTCCTGGAACATAAAACCTCTGGAGTCGTATAACATATTTTTAAAATATCTATCAATATGCTAAAGTAAAATTATGAAGTATATCGAGTGTCTCAAATTCAATGTTACAACATATTCCTTGATTATAGAAGTGCAGAATTGAGCAGAGTGGTTCGCAGTGCTCATGGGGTACACTTCTTAAACTATCTCTAATAAACCAGTCTTCAAGAGCTACCTACAAATCCATGTTTCTAGCCTTGTTTATTTTGATAATAATAAAAGTGCAGTTATAAATTTTATTCGTCACACATTTGGTTCAAAATAACAATAATAAATAAAAGAAAATGTCTAGAAAATAATACTAAATAAACATTAATTGCATTAATAATTCATAACATTTTATGACTAAAAAATGTGGTTCAAAGTGATCACCATTTGACGTAACATATGCTTCAAATCACTGAATTAATTTCCTGAAAATTCTTACAAACCAATTGTAAGGGAACTACATGCTTTTTGAATCTTGCTGTTTAAACCGTCTACGTTGGTAGACTGAGTAAAATACACATTTTTCAAGAAGTGTGATTAGTCCTCTCCCACTTAGGGGAATAATTGTCCAATTAAGGAGTGCCTTCCTTACTTTGTTGGAAAGAATTAATGGTTGCATGTTTTTCTTTTTTTCTTCCCATGTTCATAAGAGAGGAAGGAAATAAAACCACCGCATTGTGTTTTTTTTTGTTTTCCCGTTTTCCTTGGAGTTAGACGAAAGAAATTAATTACTGGACGAAGAAACCTGTCGTAAGAGAACATTAGAGAGACGATGCCGGCGAATCCTCCTCCGATAGCCGTACAAAAGGTCAGATTGCCCTAATTTCTTGTGTTCATCGTTAATATTTATATATATATTTAATTAACCATCTAGCCAGGGGATAAAGTTGTTTGTTAGCCGAGTCTCATCGGAAAAACTCTGAAACCTTTATTTTTAACCCTCTTACTTTTTCACGTCAGATATTTTCTCGTCCAACTTTTTTTTTTCATAATAATCAATAGCAAATATTCAGTAATCTTTGAAGTAATAATTAAATCTAATATTATAATTAATAGAAAACATTAAGTAATAATTAAGTATTTTCTTGTTATTTTATTAAATTTGAAGTATATAGACCATGATTTTGGTAATTATTATTTCTATACTGCACAGATTGTAATTTTTGTGTAAACAATGCAATATTTTTTTTTATTATTGACGACTAATGTAATCGATTTTTGTGAACCATATATATGTACATACGTATATTTGGGGATAAAAAACATATTTGTTGTAAAGTTGTATAGGCAGCGTTTAATACTGTGGACTCCATATATCATCATTATTAGTTTGATTCTACCCCTGTATCTCAAGCTCGGGTGGAATTTTTGAACGTAGCCACAAGTTGATTTGGGAGGAGTAACAACCCTTTTTTGGGTATACTTTTTTTTATTAATTTTTTTCTCCTATACCTCACACACTTTTACTTATCTAGCAGCTCTCTAGCAGAAGATTGTTTATTTTCGAGTGCTATTTTTATAATTAGCCGGTTATCTCTTTTGGTGGTTCTACAGACACTAGGGCAATGACTGCGACAGCGCGATGTCGACGGAATACTTTCTCGAATTTATGCATCTATTCGGTCGATTGTATGCCGAGAAACTTTTTTTGCATTATTTCAATTTGTTGGTTCAAATACATGCCTGTTTTTAATAAAGTTTCTATTTTAATTTTATACGCGCTACTAATATCTTTCACTTTTCCTATTCTTAATAAATTACAAAGTTTAAAAATTCATTAAAAAAATAAAATTAATAATAAAATTCACAATTTATTATTAAAACACTTTAACCAACTTCTAAACGCGAGCACCTACAAATTTAAACTACAATTGGATATTATTAGTAGTGCTTTGACGTGTTTCATTAACTGTGTTTAGACCCTAATGGAAGGTACCTGGTCTAAAACCGATAATAAAGGGATTTTTCTATTACATAATATTATGGTTGCTTTTTTTTCTAGGTATACGAGGGTGGTCTGAAAACTTTCCGACCTAATAAAGATACAAGACATTTTTTCTAAAAATTTATATTTATTTTTCTACATAGTCTCCTTGTAACCTTGTTCACGAAGGTGATTGCCTCCTCATTTGACGAAAATCTCTGTCCTCCGAGCGCAATTTTTAGATGAGGGCACAAAAAGAAGTCGCTTGGGGCTAGATCTAGTGAGTCAGGCGGATGGTTAAGCAGTACAAGCAAACCATAATTCGTGGGGTGTGAGACGGCGCTTTGTCTTGGTGAAACAGGATTTTCTTTTTCTGCAAATGTGGCCGTTTTTCCACAATTTCTGCCTCCAGCTTGTCATGTAATAATGCGTAGTATGCTCCTGTAATAGTTTTTCCTTTTTGAAGATAATCTGTTAAGATAATTCCATGACTATCCCCAAAAACAGTCGTCATCACTTTCCCAGATAAAAAAACAGTTTTTGCTTCTTTTGGAGCCGGTTTCCCCTTTGCAGTCCACTGTTGTGACTGTATTTTTATTTCGGGCGTATAATGGTGTATCCAAGTTTCATCTACAGTAATTAATCGGCGTTAAAACTCGGATTTATTGCGCCTAAACTGCGCCAACAGAGCGTTGGAAATGTTCATTCGAACAGGTTTTTCGTCTAACGTTAGCAAACGCGACACTCAACGCGCGGACAGCTTTCTCACGTCTAAATCTTGATTTAACATGTGACGAACACGTTCTTAGGACATATTCATAGCCTTTTCTATCTCTCTCACTTTAATTCGACGGTCGTCTAGCACCAATTGGTGAACTTTAGCGATGTTATCGTCAGTAGTTGAAGTTTTGGGACGTCCCGAACGTTCATCGTCGCCCAAGCTCTTACGGCCACGTTTAAATTCAGCTGCCCAAAATTTCACTGTGTTAAATGATGGTGCAGAGTCCCCGTACATAGAGTCCAACTCATCTTTGATTTGCGCAGGCGTATTGCCTTTTAAAAACAAATATTTAATGACAACTAGATACTCGATTTTTTCCATTTTCACAAAAACACTCACATTGACTCACTCAAACGACTGTAAAATAACAATTGCGCGTCGAAAATGTCTGAAACTTTGGTGAGTACCTGACAATAGATACACAACTACATTCCCTAGCTTTTATTGATGACTGTTGCCATCTTCACGTTGAGGTCGGAAGTTTTTCAGACCATCCTCGTAAATCCTTTTTACAATCGAAAAAAAAAAGAGTGGTTCTAAGTCAAATACCAGGTACTACTACATGCTACTTCCATATTCCAATGGTCAATTTGGCCAAACACATCAGTTTGTACAGATTTTTAATAAGAATGAAATTATAAAATGTTTAAATGCGAACAATTGTTTCATATGACGACGAGTAACACAAAGGAGTGGAGAAGTGGACACTGACAATGAGAAGTCTAGTTTAAGATATTAAATGTCTAAGTAGTTGCTTTCTTTTTAACTATAGAATTTATTTTTGAAGACTAGACACTTCATTATTCAAACTTTTACTGGACGTTCTGGTAGTTGAACATGCATAGTATATACTGTATGACAAAACAAAATAATTTTATATTCTTCCATTTAAACAAATGTTTGGAAAACATAATATTCACTGTATTTTGTGCAATCTAATTTTATATTTTGAACGATAAGTTTAAAAAAAGCTGTGTAGTTTTATTTGCACAACAAAGAACATATTGTGACAATAAGATATTTATTTTAGATTAGATAATGTTAATTCTCTTTTATCAGCACCTAGATGCAAGACAAAGGACAAAGGTTGCCAATATTTGAATAGGTATAATATGCACGTTAATTGCCAAAAATAATCAGTACTTAAGTGTGCATAACAATTGTACTTGCTAATATAATTGTTACGTTCGTCATTATACGAGAGTAGCCGTTTATATTTTGGGAATAACAAAAAAAAAAATTTTATTATCGAAAATAGTTTTATTGCTTTTCAAAATATTCTCCTTGAAAATCAATGAATTTTTGCATTCGTTTAAACCAATGCGAAAAGCATTGCTGCCACTGTGAAGGTGGTATCTCCAAAATATGAGTTTTGAATGCCTTAACTGCCTCTTCCGGCGTAGAAAACCATTGACCACGAAGTTTATTCTTCACGTGTGGGAACGAAAAGAAATCATCAAATAGTTGTGTACCATTCAGAATTGACCATTCTACAACTCTCTAAAGGCACGTGACCGGTTTTTCCGAAAAAAACAGGCGACTATTTGTTTTGATGTGCTTCGAGCGCGAACAACTTTTGTTGGTTTTGGCTCATCTTGGAATACCCACACAGTCGACTGCTGTTTACTATCGGTCTACGTACAGATCCAAGATTCATCACCTGTGACGACTTTATAAATGTTCTTTGAAGCACCGCCATTGTATTTTTTGTGCATTTCTTGGCACCAATCGACGCGAGTCCTTTTTTAAGCGGTTGTCAAATTATGTGGTACCCAACATGAACATAGTTTCTTAACGGCTAAATGTTCATGCAGGATCTTATACACGCTGGTGTTACTAATACCTAGAGATGCCTCGATCTCACGGTATGTCACATGACTGTCTTGCGTTATCAGACACTGCATTAATATTTTCTGACACAACAACATTTGTGGGACGACCTTCACGAAATTCATCGTCCGAAGAACGCCCTCCAAGTTGGAATTCACTATACCAACGACATACTGTAGTTTTCGATGGTGCTTCATCACTATATAAAGAATTCAACTCGTCGATGCATTCTTGTTGAAATAATCCACGCCGAAAGTTATGAAAAATAATCGCACCAAAATATTCGCGAGTTAATTCTATTTTTTCGTTGACATAAAATTTTCAAGTTACTGTCAACAATAGAAATAGCGACCGGATAATAAAACTGTCACGGTAAATATATTGTCAAAAATGACAAACTTCACGATGCAATCATCAGATTGGAGGCCACACTAACAGTGTTGCCAGTTCCTGAAATATAAACGGCTACCCTCGTACATATTTGCTTATAACGTGTACTTCGACGAATGTATCATTGGACATTATACATATATGAAAAAGTTATGATTTATTGTCCCAAGCAGAGAAGGAAACAAATTGAAGCGTTTCAAATGACTTTAGTTTTCTCTTAAAATTATACAAGTATCTCAAAGCAAAATCAGCTTCTCGTAAATATTTTTACAGTTTAAAGAATAAAAACTAATCAAAAATACTTGGTTTAATAGAAAAATTGCGTAAACATTTCAAAATTAGCGTTCTGTTTGATAACCATTAAAATACAAGTGTTGCCATGGTGATACAAAATGCTCAAGCTTAATTTTCCTCGCTCTTTCTTCTATTGCTTCACGAATTTTCAGTATAAGTATCGTGATGGCGGGGTCTATACGGTAAATACTGAACAAAAAGAATATCATAAATTTTCAAAAAGTATAGCCGCCATGACTGCCAACGCAAGAATTATTTCGAAAGGTTCATGGAGACATAGAGGCACTTATGCTGTAATTCCACGCCTTCATACTTTCGACTTTTCTGTAACTCTATTAATTGTTGCCAAATTTGTCCCATCGGTGATGTTTTGATCAACTGTTTTAAAGTAGCGCACTTAAGAAATTCAAACTAAGCCCAATCATAAGATAAGGCATGAGATAACATTCCATAAGTTGCGTGGTCGTAGGAAGATACGGTAGTTGGCGTTACTTTGGAATAATTAGGCGCAACTTCCTTGTATTTGGTCTTACTAGATCAAGCGAAGTTCTGGTCATTTTCCTCTCTCCGCATGGGAATAGTATAGAAAAGTAATGGAGCAGAAAACGAAAACAAAAAGTAGAAAAGGACATGTGAGAGGTTCTAAAGGTACGAGGAAAGGACCTTATTTACGAAAAACCAGATAGGAAGGCGAAAATGGACCAGGTTCATTTACTTACACTGATAAAGGTACATACAATTGTGAAGGTAAATCAAGTGAGCTGGAACTTCCCTTGCTGCTCATGAGCATATCATAGAAAAGATATGAAACAGAAGCCAAAAACAAAAATAGAAAGGAACATATGAAAGGTTCTAAAGCTGCAAGAAAAGAACATTTCTTGGGAAAGACAAGTCAGGAAGGCGAAGATGGACCAGGTTCTTCTCAGAGATACTTAAAACCATGAGAGTGAGCTGGAATTTCCAAGGTTAAAGCGCAAAAACTGGCGAAGCAAGACCAAAATTACGCCGAGACCAAAAGAATCGCCAAGCAACAAAAGAATCGATCTTAAAAATCTCAGTGAAATAGGATTTATGACAATTTCAAGTAATTTTGTATCTAATGAGAATTTTTTTTGTTCCGAAAAAATTTTCATCTCTAACTTCCGAAAAGTTAATCTTTCTGCATAAATTTTACTATAATTCTTTGATTATTGAGTACCTATCACGTCATGGACTGTTTTTAGTGGTCCACCATCTAGTGTGTATTTCTTAGATTTTGTTCTGAATTTAAAATCCTCAGGTCAATTTTTAGTTAGTTGATATGAAGATACACACTATTATGGATTTACAGTTAATAAACTATTTCTACACAGATACTGTGACAATTTTATCAATTTTTCGTAAACACCAACAGAAATTTAAAATATTTGATGAAACAAGACAAAAATTTGAAACATTGAGTGTAATAGTGTCAATAAATTATAAATCAACTAAAACGATTTTTAGCACTTCTCGGCAACACGCTACTATGTTAAGGATACCTAGTAATCCATATTTAATTTAGTTACATTCAATGATTGCTTTTTCATTTTAAGACTAATTAATGGAATTTTTCATTTATGCCCTGCAAGTATTATAAAGTTTATGAAGAAATCAAAGTTGATTGATAAAATTAAATTTTCGTAGAAATAAACTTATTTTTGTTAGCTCAAAATAATGAACTATAGTCATCTAGTTAAATAGCAAGATTATTTACTCCGTCAATGGATAAGACAATACACATACGTAAAAGCAACCAACAGTAAGGAACCAAACAATTAAAGTACGAAGTAGTACGTGATATATGTCTGGCATATTCATAACCGAACGATTAATTATAGTGCAGAAAATGTCAGTTGTGAACAATGAATTTATTACAATATGTAAATTACGAGGAGAATTAAAAATTATGGTTTAACAAAAACTACTGGCGCAGAAGTGTAAATTTAGAAAATCTTAATAATGTTTATAAACGTTATTAAAAGATTGTGTTTAATATTACGTATTAGTCATCCAAGCAGCGATATATTCTAGCATTTACATAAACATACATACATACATATGTACATATATTATTGCGTTTTATAGAAACATTTTCTCTGATAATATAATCGAAATATACAGTGCTCAACATAAGTATTGACACAGCAACACTATCCAAATGTAAATGCATATAAATCAAACTAAAACAAAAGAATCAGTTTTAAAATATTTTTTGTAATACTACACAGTATGCTCTACATTTGATATGTTTATTAACCAACTTAAATGTTAGAACTAGCAATAAAATAAATACCAATTGTATACATGCATAAGAATTGGCACACTTAAAAAAAATAATTATTTCTACAGCAGTTAGGATATATACAGTCTATCGCAGAGAAAATCGAATTTTTTTGAAATAGTAATTCTTAGCGGCGTCATCTATTAAAAAAATATGCGTCGATAAGGTAGGTCTTCCACCAATGTTATGTCAAAATATCATTACGTTTGCATCATTAGAAGCAGAAAAATTGCGTATAAAGTAACAGTGGGTATTTGCCATTGGTCGAAAAGTGAATTTTGAGCAAAGAGCAAATATCAAGTTCTGTTTTAAACTCGGTAAATCGTATACTGAAATGTTTAATTTGATGAAACAAGTGTATGGTGATGGGTAGGAATGAAATTAAATATTTCCAAAGATTCAATTCATCGTATTTTGACATAGCATTTGGGACTGCGAAAGATCTGTGCAAGGTTTATACCACACAAGCAATCAAATGATCACAGATCAAAAATTGCCCCGAATTCATCAATCAAGTCTGTACACTGTTAGTACAGACTTGATTAAAGACTTAAAAAAGAACGAAAACTTGAGATATTCTATTATAACTGGCAATGGGGCGGGGTGTTCTCAATATGATCCAGAGACCAAGCGTCAAAGCTCTGAATGGGAGCATCCAAGCGAACAAAGACCGAAAAAAAGCTATTTGGAGAAGTTAAAAGTAAACATAATATTGATTTGCTTTTATGATTCGAAAGGCATAGTGCACAAAGAGTTTGTACCAACTAGTCAAACAGTCAGTGCTGTATATTATCTCGGTGTTATGAAGCTCAATATCGCGAAAATGATGACTGGCGTTTGTTACTTGATAATGCACCATCTCATCATTCGACGCTGATCGCTGATTTTCTAACAACAAATGGCATTTTAACCATCAACCATTCACCGAATTTGACCCCTTGTGATTTCTATCTATTCTCCAAACTACATTTGTCGATGAAAGAACAGCGTTATGCCGACGTTGAAGCCATTAAAAAGGCATCGACAACGGTCCTGAAGGACATCTCTGAGGATTCACTTAAAAATTCATTATACATGTTAATTGACCACGCAAAACGTTGTATTGAAGTCGAACTCGACTATTTTGGAGAAAATAAATGAATTTTACAAAAATAGCTTTTGTTTTCATTTGAAAAAGGTTCGGTCCAGGGAAATTCGTACTTCACTAAAATAGTTACCGCAGTTCTGAACCAGAATATCGATACTGAGTGGATCTGTTTTGCGTCGAAAGACAACGAAAATGTAAAGAGTCAACTGTCTAGGAGCTATTATTTGATCAGAATCAATGGTATACAGATATTGGGAAAATAATAAATAGAAACTGATATATAATTAGAAATGTGATAAAGCAATTTTCTAGAGAAAACAATTTTAAAAATAGCCACAGATCTGGTCGACCTCAAAAACTGTCTGAAAGAGATGAAAGGCCAATTACAAAAATGGTATGAGTAAAACCAAAAACCACCGCAATGTTGAGAAAATAAGAATCGCTCTGTAACGTGTCGGTTTTAGCTCACGAGCAGCACTAAAGAAACCGTTGATTTCTGAAAAGAACAGCATGTTGCGATTTGAGTTTGCCAATTAACATCTCGGAAAAGCTAATGGCTTTTGGGACACAATAATATTCTCAAATACGGGTAAATTTAATACTTTTCGATGTGATGGCCGAGTGTGGAGTGCTGGGGTTATATGGGATTGTATATGGCGTCCTTAACTGTAGGTAGTCTCGTTTTCATCGATGGTATGATGAAATGGTTTACTTGGACATTGTAAAAATAATTTGAACCAAAGCATATAAAAATTAAATCTTGGGGTTGATTGGAGTTTCCAACAAGAGAACAATCCCAACCACACCGCGTACATTATGCGATAATGTGTATAATAGATCTCATACTCTTTCGATTCCTTCAAAATCTCCTGATTTAAACGCTATCGAGCATCTATGTGTTGAACAGAACAGGATTCGAATACATCACGTATCATATAACATAGGTAAAAAATAATTAAAACGCATTCTTTTGGAAGAATGGAACAAAATCAGTGCTAACTGTACAACGAAATTGGTCCATTAGATTGAAAGAAATTTTGAGGAAAGAAACAACAAGATATTAAATTTATAATACAATTATTAAATTTTAAATATTTTTTTACTTGGCGTGTCAATAGTTTTGTGTATGAACATAATGTCCACAATATATATATATATATATTATTGGTATGCTAATTATGACATTTAGCTTTGTTAATATATACCAGGTGTACCGGAAAGTCATTACCGGTTTTTCTAACAGATGTCGCTAGACTAAAGTGTGCAATGTTATGATTTGACACGTTTGTCATTTTATTCTACTGACATCAAGCTTCAAAGCCATACATGTTATATTTTGCGAAAGTAATATTGTCACAGATTTATACTTCTTTGCAAATGTCGAGTTTCGTGCCTGGAAAAGTGCATTTGCTGCACGCATTACTGTTCTTATTTAATCAAATGAAAAAAGCCGCTGAAAGTCATCATTTGCTGGTAGAAACTTACGGTGGGCATGCTCCAACTATAAAAACATATGAGGCGTGGTTTCGACAATTCAAAAGTGGTGATTTCGATGTGTAAGACAAAGAACGTTCTGGTAGACCGAGAAAGTTTGACGATGTGAAACTACATGAGTTATTGGATGAAGACCCAACCCAAACTCAAAAACAATTGGCAGAAGCGTTAAACGTGGCCCAAGAAACAGTTAGTGATCGATTACGAGCAATGGGAAAAATCCAAAAGATAGGAAAATTGATGCCACATCAATTGAATGACAGGCAAATTGAAAATCGAAAAATTGTGTATGAAATGCTACTTCAAAGTCATTTCTGCATCATATAGTGACGGGTGATAAAAATGAATTTATTTCGAAAACCGTAAGTGCAAAAAATCATGGTTATTAAAATTATTTTACAGCACGATAACGCACCGTCTCATATAGCAAAACCGGTCAAGAAAGCGTTGAAAGCATTTGGATGGGACATAATATCGAACCCACCGTACTCTCCAGACCATACCCCGTCCAACTATCACTTTTTCGCATCAATGGGACACGCGCTTGCAGAGCAGCGCTTCGCCAATTTCGAAGAAGTTAGAAAATGGCTCGATGAATGGTTTTGCTCAAGGGACAGTTATTTGGGGATAGCGTCCATAAATTACCTGAAAGATGGGCAAGATGTGTAGAATCCAATGGTCAATACTTTGAATAAATAAATTTTTCAATTTTCTTGAAAATTATGTAGTTTTTTTAAAGAAAAAATCGGTAATGACGTGAAATCCTATTGAATTTATATATAGATTAATTGAATTGGGTTTCTAATTTAGCCGCTTGATACAAATTTCATCTAGTCAATAAAATCAAACTCAGGTCGAACTTTATTTTATTCATTGCTTAAACTTGTATGATTTGTATTAGGTTAGTGCTCTCTCAAAACTATCAAAGTAAACTTGTTAGCGGATTTGGCAAGCGGAACTGCTGTGTAATACTAACAACTAATTAAATTAGATTTGAGCAGAATATTGTTCACATTCCATTTGTGGAAAATTTAAATAGGGCTATAAAAGCCGATGTTTATTTTTATGGCTGCCAAATCTCATCATCAAGGTATTTAAGAACATCGGCACATGCAAACAATTAACGGTAGAACGCATTGGGGAAACGGATATCCAGTAAGCAAACGTCTTCCAACAGACTTTGATCAGTGAATTAATATCAGGTCCTAAAAGTAAACGCTGGATAATCTTGGTCAAAATGTATACATATAACAATGCGACAATGAACTTGTATTCAAGATAAACTAGATTTGTGGAGGTATTGATTACCATTGAAAATAACATAAATGTTCAAATAATATATGCATATAGTATATATATACACATACATACATACATACATACATACATATATATATATACATATATATAGGGTGTTTCAAAAAGAATATACGTATTTCAAATGCATATATTTATTAAACTTTAAGACATACGAATATGAAACTTTACACACATATTTACGAACCTCTCAAGTTCAGATTACAGATGTTCAATATGTCCTCCATCAGCGATACGAACAATATCACATCGATACTCAAATTCCTCCCATACTCGGTCAAGTATGTCCTTCGTCACTGATGTTATGGCAGTACGGATCCGGTTCTGCAACTCTTCCAGGTTCTGTGGGAGTGGTGGTACATAAACGTTGTCTTTAACGAAGCCCCATAGGAAGAAGTCACAGGGTGTCAAATCCGGTGACCGTGAAGCCCAGCTGAGACATGCTAAGTCGCCAGCTCCGTGACCAATCCAACGGTTCGGTAGAATTTCATTCAGATATTGGCGATCCAGTGAGAGGTTGCCCCGTCTTGTTGAAAAATGAAGTTGTCTTCGTGCAGTCTCGGAAACAACCAGTTTTGTAACATAGCGAGATACTGCTGACCGTTAACAGTGTTTCCATTAAAGAAGAATGGGCTGTAAACAGATGATCGGGATATCGCATAAAACACATTGATTTTAAGCGAATCTCGTACATGTACAATGACTGCATGTGGGTTCTGTAGACCCCAAATTTGAACATTGTGTTTGTTTACCAGTCTGCTAACATGGAAAGTCGCTTCATCACTGCACAGGATGCGTTGTGCGAAAGTGTTATCGTTGTCAATAGCATGATGAATCTCGTTACAAAATGCCACACGTTTCCGTTTGTCATTAGGACGCAAAGCTTATACGGCTTCATAACCAACGGACGTCTCAAAACACGCCAAATTGTTGTTGTAGGCAGTTGTAACTCCCGACTGGCACGACGAATTGATTTTGAAGGATTACGTTGGAAAGCAGTTTGAATTCGTGCAACATTTTCTTCAGAAACACGAAGGCGATCAGGACTCTTTCGTTTACATACACATCCTGTATCTACAAACTGTCGACACCATCTGCTAATGTTCCATCCATTTGGAGGATCAATTTGGTAGCTCAACCTGAAACGTCTTTGCACTGTAATCACGGAATTGCAATTCGCAAACTCTAGAATACGAAATGATTTCTGCTGCGGAGTAGCCATTTTAAACATATAACCAAGAAAAACAGAAGACAACTGACATCTAGCGGCTATTAAATAAACTAGACTATGTATTCGTTTCTCCAATAGCCGAGCCGAAGCGCAGCGATCGATAGTTTGAACAAAATAATACGTATATTCTTTTTGAAACACGCTCTATTGAAAAATAAAAATAAATTTAATTGCTTTATACGTTTTTCTTCATGCTGATACCGCGAGTACTTTGAACGCTCCTCGTATGTCATGTTACATATGCAAGCAGTTTAAAATTTCAAATATGGCTGGTATATCATACATCATTTTTATTTTCGTCTGTTTTTTATAAAATTTCTGCATTCTTTTACGGAAACTCTATATAGTATCTATAGTGAGTATATTTAATCGCTTGAAAATTCGCAAAGTTATATCATCAAAAGTATCAGCTTTCTCTGTGTACTGATACTATATATTATGTACAGTAATATTCCTTGGAGTGTATGTATGTTTATATTAATCTCTATATTTTTGCAATCATTATCTCGGCAAATTTAAAAATATTCGTACACTGTACTCGTTAATGGATACTTATTAGTTTTGTGTTTTGGTTCGCGATCGTAGTATTCGACGCTTGCCCGCGATAAAACATGTAAAATTGTCGCGGTATTATTTTCATTGTCTTTGTTTTTTTTTCTGCGGGCGAAAAGGAGACATTTCTTATGAATCCTGTCTTCTTTTAATTTCCACTGTTCGTGCACTAGTTTCGTTTTCATAAGTGTATTCTGATATACTCAAGATGACGCTACTATTAAATACTCTACAAGGATCTGCTCAACTTACATTGGCCTTAGTTTTAACATACGTCGTGATTGCTTTACAAGGGTGGGTAAATAAATTGAATTATATTTATATTAGGATGTCATGATTTACACACGTACTTGATCAAGTGAAATTCTTCACATCATTTGAAGAATTCGTTTCTTTAGTTAAAGAGCTTTTTGACCTATAGGCAGGATATAATTGAAAATAGAATTAATCGTACAATGTATTGTTATTATTTTGTAAGCGGGTCAATTGTAAATTTATATTCGTTTGGTATAAATTGAATGTGTAATATTTACTTGTATGTGTTAATATTAGTGCGATGAAAACGGTTTATTATAAATTTCTTGCTTCAAACTTTGTTGGGACAATGCTTTAGTAATAGTACTAATAAAATGGTCTTTATTAAACAATAATCAAACGTGACTAACCATATAATATTGCCAAGCAAATATTAAGTTATAGTTTTAAACTAAACGCGAGATATAAGAGTAAATAAAAACGAAATGTGAATAACACAATTAAGGGATTCTATAAAAATATAAAGAAAAATTAACATATAATTTAAATTATGTAAATAATTACTGAGTAACTTCTTGTAGCGTGAAGAGATTTAGTAATTTATTTTTTAAAACGTAAAACTTGACAACAAATGAGTTATTAATATACCTTACAAATTAACTTTACAGTTTTATTCTTTTCTGAAATATCTCAAGAAAATACGCCAAAAATCACTTTTCTGAATATTAAAAATGTGCTACCGTCCACTGAAGTTCGGCCAGGAAACAAAAGTTTTAAAAAACAGAAAATAAAAAGCAACTAATACTAAAGAAATAAATTTATCTAACAAAAATTTTATTTTTTCCTATTCATTATTGACAAAATTCTTAAATATTCTTTTTCTCAAAAAATTCCACCTTCTACCTTGATAACAAGCTTGAACGACTCAAGGCATTTTTCGATTATTTTTTTTTTTTGAGTATGTCACCTAGGATGTTCTATTATTGTTGAAGAATATTCCAGACCTGTTCCTTTGGAGTAGGACTGAAAATTCGGATTCTTCTATTAAACTCATTCCACAGTTACTCAATACGGTTGAGATCTGGACTTTGCGGTGACTATGTCGTAACTCATAAAATATTCGCTTGATTTTGCTCATTCAGAGACTGTTTGTATGCATATTAGGGCTATATGTTTTAGGTCATTGTCGTATAATTCGATGTAAGTCTTTGTTCCTGAATAAGAAAAGCAACTTCAAACTGTAACTGAATTGTCACCGTAGTCTATACTTGATATAATGCATTCGGTAAGCATTTTCTCATTAGCAGAACAGAACGTTGCAAACACTGGCCTGCTTTCACGGAACACTTTAAATATTTTTTCGTTAGTCCATAAAACATTTTGCCACTGCTCTACCGTCCAATTCCGATGTAATGTATTGTAATCAGTTACCTCGGCGTAGCAATGGTAGCGAGTTCGCCAGCCAACGTTTGACCGTGGTAACTGAAATCGTATACTGGTGTCCGCGATTGAATTGGCTCGCTATGGATTTTTTTATGTTTTTCTGTGATTTCGTTTGCATATTAGTTGTAGTAGACAATTCTCTACTAGGGTGGTTATGCGTGACAGATATCGACGAATTGTATATTTTACTGTCGACGCAGCAAGATTTGATTTTTTTCCGAATTGTTTGCCGACATAACTTTCTTCATTCAAAGTTATTTTGCTGGATCACAACAACACCTCGAATTATCGAACATTGTTGCTGCACAATAATATTCACATAGAAAGTAAAATAGCATTCAATTTTTTTGATTGATCAAACCGGATAAGAAAGCGCCCCAGCGAGAAAAGGGAATGCAATAAAATACTTACCTGCTTACCCCATCGACAAGACGTGTCTAATAAATAGATTAGAATAATGCGGTTGGGTATTCTAGGTCATAAAATGTTTAATTACATCTTTTGTTCGGTATACTTTCATTATTTTAGTTGCAAATGTGTTTTAAGACAAATATACGTTAAGATTATCATCGTTTAATGCAATAAATCTTATTAAATGAAGGTACTGTAAAACTTTTTCCCATGGTCAAATTTCGGAGAACAATACTGTTTTTACTTAACTTAAATCATTTTTGATCTCACTGTACTAACAGAATGCAAATGGTGCCAATAACTATACTTTACTCTATATCATAATAATAATTGATTCAAATATTGGGTCTGGGAAAAAGTTCGTGGCGTTTTTCCCGATAGATGGCATTGGTTGCCGATAACTAAAGAACAACAAGTCACAGCGACACCACCGACGGCTCGTTTTTTAGATGACCTTCCGAAGGTTAGTTTGAGCGTAGAAACATTGTAATCGGTGCAGTGGTTGGAAAGTTATTCGCACTTGAAAATGGAGAAGAATAATGAGAAATTTCGCTATATTCTGCAATATTATTATGATAAGGGGAAGAACGCTGCGCAGGCTTGTGATAAAATTTGTGCTGTGTACGGTGAAGGTACTTTATCGAAATCTGTTGCGCGGAAATGGTTCGCTCGCTTTCGTTCTGGAAATTTCAATGTGAAAGATGAGTCACGCTGCGGTCATCCAATCACTGAAAAATCTGATGAAATTCTTGAAAAAGTCCAACAAGATAAGCATATCAGCAGTGTCGATATTGGCATGGAGCTAGGCATTGACCACAAAACTGTTTTGAACCATTTACACAAAGCTGGTTACAAAAAAAAGCTTGACGTATGGGTTCCTCATGAGTTGAGCGTGAAAAACATGATTGACCGAATTAACATCTGCGATGCGCTGCTGAAACGGAATGAAATCGAGCCGTTTCTGAAACGTTTAATAACCGGAGATGAAAAATGGATTACGTACGATAATCGGAAGCGTAAAAGATCGTGGATAAAGGATGGTGAGCCGTCACAAGCGTTCGCTAAGCCAACATTGACGCCAAAAAAAGTGACGCTGTGTGTATGGTGGGACTGGAGGGGAATCGTCCACTACGAGCTACTTCCAACTGGTCAGACGATTGATTCTCAACTCTACTGTGCACAACTAGAGAGATTACGCCAGGCGATTGAAAGAAAACGGCCCGAATTGATTAATAGGAAAGGTGTTGTCTTCCATCATGACAACGCCCGACCACACACTTCTTTGATGACCCGTCAAAAATTGAGAGAGTTTGGTTGGGAAGTTTTGATGCACCCACCTTACAGTCCGGATATAGCACCCTCTGACTATCATCTGTTTCGATCTCTGCAGAACTCTCTCAATGGAATTAAGTTGGTTTCAAAAGAAGCCTGTGAAAACTACTTGATTCAGTTTTTCGACCAGAAACCACAGAAGTTTTTCACCGATGGGATCATGGATCTACCAAAAAAATGGCGAAACATTGTCGATAATAATGGAGCATATTCGGTTTAAATGAATTCGTCCACGCGCCATGCGGGGACCAGTTGAATTTTACTGAAAAAACGCCACGAACTTTTTCCCAGACCCAATATGTACGGATTTATTCATATTAAAAATTTGACTTTTGATCACATAGTAAATATCATATTTTAAACAAAATAACCAATGAAGAATATGTATACACATCTATGTGAGTTTTGAAAATGATATAAATTTCATAACTGATTTCAATTTTTTATTTTATTAACAATAAATGTAATCGTTTAATAAAAAGTATTGTATATATGTACTCATATACAAGATTAAATATAAATATTTTTGTACTTCTAACAATTGATAACTCTTTATGAAAAAAAATCGATAATCATGAGGAAGATTGATTGGCGTCTTCCTTTGACAAAAATGTTCTTTGTATGTTAGCACTTATCTCTCCTAAAATAATATTAATGCAAATAAGTACAATATTTATTTCAGGGTTCCGTATTTATGTCGAATTATATTCACTTGTTGAAATTAAGACAATGATAACTACGTATTAGCAACGATTGAATTGGATTACAATTTATCATCAATATTAAATTTATTATGCTCTCGTTGTATACTTATGTGTGATTTTACTTATTCAATGGTTTAAATTCACTTGCTTCTAAGGTACTAGTTAATGTAGCATGAAGCAAGCAACTATGGAAAAACATATTTAAGTTTATTTGAAAATGCATGTAAAATATACGAGGTGATCTAGACAAAAGAATATACCACCTAGCCATGTAAAAAATAACTAATTGTACGTTGCCTATTAACGTTCAATAGTGATGACTTTTTTTTTATTTATGTGTCAAATTTGACCTAAATTCGTTCTTTATGTTCCCTAACAAAAAATGAGATGTGAAATTACAACATCGTGGTGTCATCAAGTTTTTGACAAAGGAAGAGAATTCTTCAAAAATTATACACGGACGAATGACTGCAGTATATAGGAATGAAACTCTGTCATATTTCACAGGGAAAATATTTGCGTGAAAATCTAAACAATGGTTCTTGAAGATCGTTGTTTGGAAGTTTCTACTATTGCTAAAGCAGCAAATGTACCCGTATCAAGGGTCTTAACAATTCTACACGATAAACAAACTAGGTATGAGTAAACTTTCAGTAAGATGAGTTCTAAGATTGTGAGCTTCTGTACAAAAACTGCCTATGCAATAATTTCTCAAAACAATTTGGTATATTTGGATGCAAATAGTAACATAGTAACATGCAATGAGGATTGTATACAATACTGTGAGGCAGAAACAAAACTAGAATCCATGTAATTGGTCTATAATCGTTCTCCGCTTCTAAAACTGACCCGTACATAATCTTCAGCTGGAAAGCTCATGCTATCATCTTTTGGGACTAAATAGCAGCTATTTTTATTGAATACATGCCACAAGCAGTTACCTACGGTAATGCGTTAACAAAATTACATATGCCTATTGACTAGAAACGTCCAGGTTTGAGTCACAAAGAAGTCCTCCTTTTCCATGGCAATGTGCAAGTTCTCAAAGCAGTCAGTGTCCAACCCATTCTCCGCGAGCGTAACTTCTTTTCAGTAGAAACACCCACCACATTGCCCGAATTTGGCTCCGTTCAACTTCATTTTATTTAGAAACTTGGAAAAGCACCTCCGAGGATGTTATTTTGCACACGATAACCAAATGAAAAAGAAGATTGATGCATTTTTTTGAAAACCAACAGAATTAATTTTTTTCTGAAGGAAGAAAGTCAGGGCAGATGGCGCAATTGCGTTGAAGTTATGGGGAAATTACGGTGAAAAATGAAATTATCAGAAAAAATCATTTGTTATGTCATTGTTAGGTAGAAAACTTTTTATGTTCCCCTCGTATTTTGGATTACAATGTTGGTTGTTTTGCTTGTATACTACAGCGTAAATTGATTTAATTGATAGTAATGTAATTGGTCATTTATGTACATCTGTAATTACCAATGATTCTCACTGATTAAGAACGAACTTCGATTAGGGAATTTTATTATTAACTTTGATTGCATAAAATGTTTTTGAAATTCGTTGTTGAGGATCGAACATTCACTAGTGCTTGACATTGTACAATATATTTAAATTGTGGTTTATGTGTTCGCATGCAACAGTTGCCACCGGGAGTCTGTTTTCAAGGTTTTGATAAGCAAAAATAATTGAAAAATCTTGATACGAGTATCATGTAGCCGTACAGGTGCCATTATCTATTTGAATACAGGGTGTTTGGAAATTTATGTTGTATCCTTTCAATTATGCTTAACTCAATTTTAGCACCCAATTACTTTCTCTGCTTCTTCTCATACACTTACGTGGTTAAACTTGGTTCAGCTATTCACTTCACATGCCATACCAATTGATTTTCCTCAATTTTCACTCATTTGACATCTAATTTTTCTCTATACATTACCTTTCTTAATTTCTGCATACTTGTTTATCATCCATTTTTCTCAGAAATCGCATTTCTATTAATTTAAATTTCATTTTTTTTGTTTTTTCATGAGTGTTCATGTGTCTAGTATGTATATCAATGTAGGTAACACTGCTTCCTAAATATTTCCACTGTAACTTTTTTCTGCATTTTTTTTCTTACCAAAAAAAAAGAGTTTAGATACTACTAAATGGCTGTCCTTCGCTATAACTCCTTCTCTACTTTCCTTTGCCACCCTTCCGTCTTGTGCCAAAAGTAAAGGGTTTTCCAATAGGGACTTGACAACTTTTAATTCAATTTGTGAGCGCACCCTTTCACTAATCATCGAACTGTCACTGTCAATTTATTCAGTAAACTTAACATTTTCATCATGGTAAAGTACACGAACGAACAACGTCTGCAAATTATAAAAATTTACTACAGAAATTCGGAGTCGGTGACCGCTACCTTAAGAGCGTTATCTCCGTTTTTCGGTCGTAATTCTCGCCCTAGTAGACAGGCAGTAACAAGTTTAGTGCAAAAATTTGAGTCTACATATTCGTTGTGTGATGTTGCCGTGCCAGTGAGACAACGGGTTGGTCAAAGTGTCGAAAATATCGCTGCCGTTGAAACGTCCGTAGCAAATGATCCAAATCAGTCAATTCCACGGCGTTCTCAAGAGTTGGGCATCGCCCAGACCACTTTATGGCGAATTTTTCGTAAGGATCTTGGGTTACACCCACACAAGATCAAGCCGACTCAAGAATTGAAGCCGATGGACCATTTGAAGCGACGTACGTTCTCCGATTGGGCTCTGGAAAAGATGCGCCAAGATGATCAACTTCATCGCAAAATCATTTTCAGTGATGAAGCTCATTTTTGGCTCAATGGGTTCCTCAATAAGCAAAATATGCGTTATTGGTCGGGTGAAAATCCACATGTGCTTCATGAAACACCACTTCATCCACAAAAAATGGTGCGGTTTGCATGCCGGCGGCGTCATAGGGCCATATTTTTTCGTCGACGATAATGATTGTCACGTTACTGTGAATGGTAATCGTTATCGCGCCATGATTACCGATTATTTTGGGCCCGAATTGGAAGATATGGACTTGGACAACATGTGGTTTCAGCAGGACGGTGCCACAAGCCACACAGCACACGTTACAATCGATTTATTGAAGAGTAAGTTTGATGAGCGTGTTATCTCAAGAAATGGACCAGTCGATTGGCCACCTCGTTCGTGCGATTTAACGCCTCTAGACTCTTTTCTTTGGGGCTACGTCAAGTCATTGGTCTATGCCAACAAGCCGACAACGTTGGAGGAGCTCAGAGCCAACATTGAACGCGAAATAGCAGCCGTTTCGGCCGAATTGTGTGGCCGAGTCATCGAAAATTGGGTCCAACGAATCGACCGCTGCAAACGTGCCCGCGGTGGCCATATGAAAGAAGTCGAGTTCCATTCATAAATGTTTTGATTGTACTTCAACCCGATAATAAAGTTTTTGAAATATCTCAAATGGTCTGCATTTTATTTTGAAAAAAAGTTGTCAAGTCCTTATTGGAAAACCTTTACGTAGTCATTCTTCTTTTAATTGTGTCTATTCTTTTCGAGCAACATGATCAGTTTTATATATTTTTAATTTTTGTTTGTTTTTGTGATGCTTTGTTATAAATTCTGTATTTTACTTAAGGTTTTCTCGTCTTTAGCTACTATGACGATGTCATCTGCATATCATATCTCTGGAATACACACCATCTTCAGAATTGTAGATCTTGGCTTTTTTTCTTTCCTCTTTTATCACTTCATCCAGTATAACAGAAAACAACAGAGGTTCGAGTGTACATAACTTGTATACATTTGTATACAGGCTCATTCATCTTCGACTGTCACCATGGGGATCTGGCTTTTTACTGGAGATGTGAGAAAATTTAAAATTAGCAAAGTTGCTAAAATTCTGTGCTTGTTATGGATCCGAAGCGAAAATGGACATGCAATTCCATTTTGACTGAACATTTTAGAAAAAAAACTAATCTTTACAATATTTTCGCGTAGGTTGAAATGCTACAGCTGTGTGAGTATGGTCTTTCGACATTTGATTTGATCACATTACTTCTATTTCTAGCAATAAGAAATATTAGTGTCTAAGATAAGCTGAACATTATATACTATCATTACTTTCGTTCTACTACTTTGCTTTTGATTTGTGTAGATCGAATACTATGCGAAAACCTGAAATATTTTTAAACAAAGACGCTTCACGATAAAAGGTCAGTCAAAGCCAAGGACAAGTATTAGATTAAAGTATAATAATTCTAATTCTTATAAATAGACGAAAACAATCTGGACTTTGGTAATAAAATTTAAAGCTGCAGATATTTTTTTCAGATAAGATTAATTGACGTACATGTCAATTTATCTTATCTAAAAAAACATCTGCAGCCTTAAATTTTATTATCAAAGATTATTTTCGTCATATGAGATAAATAGAAAGAGAATATTGACCCGAATTTTACCAATATTTTCCGGTGACGTTTTGTTCCTCTTTCATTATTTATGGAAGTTTGAATATGTATAGTATATATTGGGTCTGGGAAAAAGTTCGTGGCGTTTTTCCCGATAGATGGCATTGGTTGCCGATAACTAAAGAACAACAAGTCACAGCGACACCACCGAGGGCTCGTTTTTTAGATGACCTTCCGAACGTTAGTTTGAGCGTAGAAACATTGTAATCGGTGCAGTGGTTGGAAAGTTATTCGCACTTGAAAATGGAGAAGAATAATGAGAAATTTCGCTATATTCTGCAATATTATTATGATAAGGGCTTGTGATAAAATTTGTGCTGTGTACGGTGAAGGTACTTTATCGAAATCTGTTGCGCGGAAATGGTTCGCTCGCTTTCGTTCTGGAAATTTCAATGTGAAAGATGAGTCACGCTCCGGTCGTCCAATCACTGAAAAATCTGATGAAATTCTTGAAAAAGTCCAACAAGATAAGCATATCAGCAGTGTCGATATTGGCATGGAGCTAGGCATTGACCACAAAACTGTTTTGAACCATTTACACAAAGCTGGTTACAAAAAAAAGCTTGACGTATGGGTTCCTCATGAGTTGAGCGTGAAAAACATGATGGACCGAATTAACATCTGCGATGCGCTGCTGAAACGGAATGAAATCGAGCCGTTTCTGAAACGTTTAATAACCGGAGATGAAAAATGGATTACGTACGATAATCGGAAGCGTAAAAGATCGTGGATAAAGGATGGTGAGCCGTCACAAGCGTTCGCTAAGCCAACATTGACGCCAAAAAAAGTGATGCTGTGTGTATGGTGGGACTGGAGGGGAATCGTCCACTACGAGCTACTTCCAACTGGTCAGACGATTGATTCTCAACTCTACTGTGCACAACTAGAGAGATTACGCCAGGCGATTGAAAGAAAACGGCCCGAATTGATTAATAGGAAAGGTGTTGTCTTCCATCATGACAACGCCCGACCACACACTTCTTTGATGACCCGTCAAAAATTGAGAGAGTTTGGTTGGGAAGTTTTGATGCACCCACCTTACAGTCCGGATATAGCACCCTCTGACTATCATCTGTTTCGATCTCTGCAGAACTCTCTCAATGGAATTAAGTTGGTTTCAAAAGAAGCCTGTGAAAACTACTTGATTCAGTTTTTCGACCAGAAACCACAGAAGTTTTTCACCGATGGGATCATGGATCTACCAAAAAAATGGCGAAACATTGTCGATAATAATGGAGCATATTCGGTTTAAATAAATTCGTCCACGCGCCATGCGGGGACCAGTTGAATTTTACTGAAAAAACGCCACGAACTTTTTCCCAGACCCAATATTATTTATGTATTTATAATCGTGGCAAACACATCGGAACAAAAACTATTTATTTAAGTTTAGCGACATTGCTGCCGCGGCTCTAAAAATTGTGATGCAATCAAATTTAATGTTAGTCTGGGAAAATCTGCAATAGTAATTTTTTGAAGATGGAGACGACTTATGGCAGTATATACTTGTTGTAAATGGCATAGGGTATTTAAAGATGGTCGAAGAAAGAACGAGTTACAAAGCGATTCAGGTACTCCAGTGTAATTATGCAGTAATTATTCGCAAATTCATGTTTAAATACATCGTAACTCTACTTCCTTGAAATATCTGTTGAAAGTGTTTTCACTCTTGCGCAAAGGTTATATACATATGTTTAGAGTTTGCGCTCACTAGATTCCTTATTTACTAACACCGAATCAGAAAGCGAATAGAGTAGCGATTTAAAAGAACTAGAAACACGTTCGAAACGCCGGGATAACACTTGATTTCGGAATAGTTATCTAGAGTAGTAGGCGGTTAGAGGCGGGTGATTTTTAATATCGTTTCTCGTGTCGGAGGCGCCTTTCGCGATACCCTTTAGTGTTGAGAAGGAATAATCAACACTGCTTCTCCTCTTATAGCGAGGAGAGGCTAGTAACAAAGAATTGAACTAAGAATTAATATCGTTTCTCGTGTCGGAGGTTGCCGGCGCCTTTCGCGATACCCTCCCTTTAGGGTTAAGAAGAAATAATCAACACTGATTCTCCTCTTATAGCGAGGAGAGGCTAGTAACAAAGAATTGAACGAAGAATTAATATCATTTCTCGTGTCGGAGGTTGCCGGCGCCTTTCGCGATACCCTTTCCTTTAGGGTTGAGAAAAAATAATCAACACTGATTCTCCTCTTATGGCGAGGAGAGGCTAGTAACAAAGAATTGAAACCATTTTAAACACATCACAAGCACACTCATGTTCCCGTGGTCTTGACAAGTCGAAAAACTACTCAGTTGGGCCCTCACCGAAAAAAGTATTTGAAGAATGGTGGAAGATGAATATTATTGACGATAAAATTTGCATGTGTCGTTATAATCGGAATATGAAGTAGAAAAGCACAGAATGGATAGAAAAAGGAGGACCACTACCAAAAAAAGCTCTCACATAAGAATCTGTCGCTAAAGCTATGTCCATAACATGTTTTGATTACAAGAAGGTGTTGTATACAAAACGACATCACATCATACTATAGTAGATATCGATTATTATACAAACGGTACTAGGAAAGTTCTGCAATACAGCTTTGTTTATTTAATTTTTTCAAAGTAATTTCCTCTACACTCAATACACCTCTCCATCCTCCGAAACCAATCTTTAAACCAGTTCTGCCAAGTTTCACTAGGGAGTAAAGCACACTCGTTGTCCCAAGCCCGCAGAAGGTCCTCATCACTGGAAAACCGTCTCCCTTTTAGCATCATTTTCACATGCGGGAACAGTGCAAAGTCGTAGGGAGCAAGATCTGGACTGTAGGGAGGGTGCTCGAGAAGTTTCAATCCTGTCGTGGTCAAATATTCGATGCAGACTTTGGCGCGGTGAGCTGGAGCGTTATCGTGATGGAGGAACCAGGTGTCCATTCTTGACTTTGACCGCAGGTTCTTCATAGATCCAATGACTTTAGGCAGGCACTGTTCAGTATACCACTTAGTTGTAACTGTCTTCTGTGTGTCCAAAACGACGCGTTCCGCAATTCCACTCGATTTGAAAAATACGGCTATCGTTTTCTTCTTTACAGATCGGGATTTTCTGACAACTACGGGTGCGTCCTCATCATCAAAGACCCAAACTTTGTTTTGTGCTTTGGTCGGCACATCGTAATAGTACAGTCAAGTCTCGTCACATGTCACGATGTTGTTCATATATCGAGATTGTCCCTTATTAAACTTTTTTAGCATCTCCCGGCACCAAGTCACACGTCGTGTCATCTGCTCTTCAGTCAGTCAATGCGGCATCCAGAGATAACAAAGTTTCTTCACGTGCAAATGATCGTCCAGAATCGCTGGTGCATTTAGGCCTGAAGTACCCTCTATCTGTTGATAGGTCAGTTGCCTGTCCTCGCCAACCATTTTCCTCACAGTAGTAACGTTTTCCTCCGTAACTGACGTTCATGGCCTTCCCAGCCTCTCAGCATCCTCAACAGTTAAATTTCCGCTTTGAAATTCTCTGTACCACCCGAATATCGTTGTGCGATGTGGACAAACATCACCTAATGTAATGATTCTTACATTCGAAGCACTGGTCTATGTTTAAACCACGCACGAAGAACGCAAAACAGGCCTTATCACATTTCGTGACCACGATGCCATCGCAAGCACTTTACACTCTCACTGCTAATGAATAACTGAGCCCATCGACATGGCGCGTCGGCTACTATGCACGTATGAACATGTCTCAACATGCAGCAACAAGTAGCTTCCTACGATTAGTTGTTGCGTCATATTGCAAAACTTTCCTAGTACCCTTTGTATGTATTTGAAAAGTTTTATACAATTTCTTCTGTCTTGGAAACGCAATAACATTTTTGAAAAGTGTTAAAATTTATGTTGTCAAAAGATAGTTCTAATCTACAATCTCTTCAGCGCAACTCGATCTTTAATTTATTTCACATAATATGTAATAAAAGTATTCTGTGGCCAAACTTTAGTGAATACTTCATACTCATTTTTATGATTTGTTACTTTTTTTGTCATTCAAAACTGATTTATTAACATTTCAGTTTAGTATGTAAATTTCACTTTCAAAATAGAGATTAATATGTGGGTCATTGTGGTTCTTACCATTTCCATTCTTTAACTATTTACAAAATTATTCGCACACTTATAACTAATATTATAAACATTGGTATATAGCATACATTTAAAATAAAAAATTTAAACAGGTAAGAAATAATATCATTAGTATCAAAATAAAGACAAAATTCATTATAATAATGCTTAATATTTAAATAAAAGAGAAATTTCACACAAAAATAAACTATAACGTTTCATAATCACTTAAGGTTGATATATAACCTTTTTCCACATTAATTTTCGTATTCTGTATACGTATAGCGTTTCACACAATTCACTTATTCGCACAGTTAAATAATTAATTGATTCTGTGTTTTTTCCCTTTATTTTGACATATTTGAAATTGAACTTCTTTTAATATCTTTTTCAAACCACTTTTGTTTAATATTTATAGTTCCTAAAGCGGCGTTCTAGTTTAACCCATAAGCGTTCGATTGGGTAAGAACGAGTGATTGTGGGAACGTTTTTAACTGTTTAGGAACATTGTACAACAATCACATTTTCACTTTATGAATGGTGTTTTAAATAGTTGTCCGGTTGGAAAATACAGTTTTCGAATAAATTTAATTTTGAACACTTATTTGCAAATTTCTATTTAAAATATTTAAATGATTATCTTGGTTTACTGTTATTTCAATAAATTCTAAGTTTCCAACACCTTTAGCAAACATATTACCTCATACCATCACGTTACCTCCATCGAGTTTGACCGTTCCGCGTAGATGCCCCTTTTTCATGGATGTACTTTGTTTCCTCCAGGCTATTTTTTCTGCAATTGCTGCCGTGCATATTAGGTTTGCTCTCATTTGAAAACAGGAACTTGCCCAGTATTATGAAGAGTTATTTATATACTCATTTGCGAATTGTAATCGTTCTATTTGCTTTTGATATGAAAGACTTTTTCGTGCAATGGTAATTTTTTTTTCATAACGTTCTTCAAATGTTTTTTTTTTTTAGAAACAGCTTTTCCAATTATATTTTTGATGTTTAATGTCATCTCAGACAATAAGTGCATAGGAATCTTTTGAAACTGTTTAACGACGTGGGCTTCGTTATGCTTCGTGAAAAGTTTTTTTACGTTCACAGCCTGATTGATTTTGAACAGTTCCTTGAAATTTAATTTATTTAATCCTCTACAAACTATGGAATACGTTCTTCCTACTATCTTTTCCTATTGCACGGTAATATTCCTTGACAGAAGAACTTAAAATTCCTTGGCACTCCGGAACGGTCGTTTCAGTAATTATTTTCTGTGCAACAACCAAATAAGTACGGAAACTTTTCATATATCACTAAACTTCACAACTGGTAGTTCCCCTACATCGAAGAGTCATCGGTGTGCAAATAATTTTGTGTATTTTATTTCTATCATGTTTGTTTACATTAATTTTTTTCAATAGTAATAGTAATTATGAATAAAAATTAATAATAAAGGCTTTCATAGACATTGTTAGTCATTATTACCAATATTCTCAAATGTATAAAAGAGTTTATGCAAGATATCATTACGTTTATTTGTGTGTGAATAATTTTGTGAACGACTGTGTATACTATTTTTTTATGTTCTTATAAAATAATTTACATTTAATCATAATAATTGTATTCGCGATTAGTCAGAAGTCTATGAACGACAAATTTGGATTCAGTAATATATTCTAGTTAATTGGGTGCCCTCTATCTTTAACTGATATGGTTAGTTTATTAGCGAATATATTAGTAGTGCCACTATCTTTGTTTTAATGAACAATGTCCTATATAATTTACATTATTTTCAAATGTTTATTTATTAATAATTGATAATATGTTAATGTAAGCTATTAACATTATTCGTTATCATATTTCTATAAAGTTTGAACTGTTCTAATGTTAAATATACTGTTTTGCTTAATTACATAATATCTAGCACATTTTATTAATTCCGACAAGATAATTTAATTTATACTGAACAGTTCACCATGAGAAAAAAATCACAAGAAATGATAAAAGTTTAACGATGATTACATAAATTGATATTAATGAATCTAATAAATTCACATGTTTCAGAATTCTTGATCACTCTTTACGTTCGGGCAGATGCTTGGGTATCAAAATGATGTTATAAAATTATTCTTTTAATTGGTTTACTGGTTAATAGTTTTATTGTATAGAATTTATTCTCCAATTTCCTGATTGGCATATTAGTTATTGTTTCGTCTTTCTTTCGCCGAAAGTTTTATTTAATTTTTTATTTTGTTTGTTTTAAGTCAACATATATTTAATTTACATTTTAATGATCATTTAAAAACCATATTATTCTTAAAATATTATTCTAGAATATTTTATTTTTCTATTATTATAACTTAGTTGTGCAATTACATATATAAGCCTAAGTACATTTCACATTAAATTCTCAGGCTATTAATATTTTTATTTTTAAGATCATAATGTCCATTTAGAACTAAAGGATTACAATAGTCATTGTATATTTTAGGTATCGGACATTTGCCATATTAAATTTACCATTAGTATAAGTTTATTATCGTAATCCTCTTATGTAGATTCTTAGACTAGTTTAAGTTTATTACGGTTCGGGAATTTCCACCCTATTGTTATGTACATACAATAACTCTAACCATTATTGCAGTAGTAGTGGGAATTCTGTAAAATATATAAATACCATTATAACAACGAGCTTTCACTCGTTATCATCCATCAGTTCAGATCGTTCTCGACAACAAAATCAACAAGTTCTTTCTCATCAACACAACAAATCTTTTTCGTAGCATAACAAACAAGTTTATTCAGTAAGCAGCCAGTTTGTTCTCGTATTAACAAGAGAAAGTTCTCAAATTATCAAACAGTCAGTATTACATGTTTAATGTTTAAGTGTTTTTAGTGTAGTGGATAATATTTTTAAATAAAGATAATTAATTTAGAATACTTTCTTTTCATTTAATAACCGTCACCGAAGATTAAATAAGGGTGCGTATACGGCCTTACAACCCGTGCGCGGTGAAAATCAGATATTAGATTATCAATTTGATCAATAAGGTTGATATATAACCCCTTTCCACAATTAACTATTTGTAAATTCTGTATACGCATTTCGACAACCAAGTTGTCATCATCAGCAGATAATTTCAAAGTGTCGCACCTGGTAAAACACGGCGAAAATCTTGGCACATCTTGGTTTTCAACGGTGCGGATCGCGTACGGAGTTTGTTTTTTCGTACAATTTTTTCGCCGTGTTTTACCAGGTGCGACACTTTGAAATTATCTGCTGATGATGACAACTTGGTTGTCGAAATGCGTATACAGAATTTACAAATAGTTAATTGTGGAAAGGGGTTATATATCAACCTTATTGATCAAGTCAATCAACCACAGGCTCCATCAAATTCAACTATTAGGTTATCAAGTTATAAAGGTCTGTGTCAAGATCAAGACATTGGTCCTGGTAACCTAGTATACTTCAATACAGTTATAAAATTATAAGAGTTTCAATTTGAAAATTTAGAATGCCATATTTCAAAAACCTACTAGATCTGAGTGTTAACTCTTATTTTAAATATTGTATGTATCTGTCTACATTATTAACGAAAAAAAAAAACAAATACACACATCCATAGATCATGGTTTCGAGATCTTTCGTCTAATCTAATTATTTTTTCATATTGAACATGCATTTACAGGAATTAACTGAGGTAAAATCTTAGCGCTGGATATATATATATATATATATATATATATATATAAATTAATTAAAAATTAAATATATTAATTACTTTTCTAATACTGGCTATGAAAATTTCTTTAATGTCATTATGTTCTAATTTGCTTGCAGATTTAAGAAAATGGTTGACCTAGTGACTAATCGTATGTTCGATGTTTTCAACAAGTTTTCACCGCATGAAACACACCAAAATGATTCCCTGTCCACGATAACGGGTCTGAAGAGATTCTCCGCGGATCAGAAAAGCAGGCGACATCTAACGAGGGAAGCTGAAACAAAGGTAATATAATAATTCTTCTTGCTTCAAATCAAAGAAAGTTGAATTTAATGGTTGTTTTTATGCGAAAATTGTTTATCGTGTTCGGAAATAATTACCTTTAATGAAAGCTTGGAAACTGGAAACTTTGGAAAAATTCAGCAAAAGAAAAAGATCTTGTTGCTTTCACGAGCATATACTAGGCTTTTGTTTTTAAATTTTATCTTACTCAGAGCAAGTTCTTTCCTAAACAAAATCTAGCATGTAATAGATTACGATACAAAAATTTTAAATGAAGCTCACAAATTTTTCATGTAAACATATTATATACATTTACATATCAAAATTTAGCATATTATGTGTATACAAAGTTTGAATATCACATAATAAAATAACTCATCTGTTTATAAAAGTTTAATGAATCATAACATATTAGATACATAAAACTACCTACCCTATAAGGGAATGCCTGAAGTCTTCAAGTATGTATCAATATTTTCATATAATAGTATTACTTGAAATTTAAATCTATATAAAATTTATTATAAACTTATCTGGACTATTTTTTTTAAATACGAGTGTATTTTAACACTAAAATCAGGGGATACCTAAATTTTCCGTCGTTTAATGTGTAAACTTATGTATTAATCTTGTTTTACAATATCTCCTATTTCTTTTAATTTCAATTCTAGTAAAAATGCAAGTTTATTTATCGAAAGTACGTGTGCAAATATTCATACACGCGCTTTGGTTAATGACGATGCGAGAGAAATTGCATTAAATACTACACGTATAGGCGATAATGTTCAATGTTTGCGTGCAAGAATGTCTGCCGGTCGGTTAGACAACAATCCTGCGTTCTATATACTCAAAACTTGGAAATGCTTGGGAGCATGGGCCACCTATTTTCTTAAACATTTCGACATCTTTCTAATGAGCGTTGCATTCAGGGTTGATTATACGTGCATTTTTGGCCACGAAAAACATTCGTGTACTTATCCACTTCACGTACAGATCAACCTCTTCTTTTGCAACTTGTTGCTCTTCCATAAGGAGAGTCTGATTAAGGAGATCCATTTCGGAGGAATTGCAATATATGCGTATCAGGAATTATATACAAATTTTAATGTCATGTGTTGCAGAGTGCTCCGTGAGTTCGTGATTTGGCTTCGAATCTGTAGACTTCGATTTTGAGTCCAAGGCCACCTCAAGCATGTAATGTTTTTTCTAGTATTTCACCTCCACTCAAGCTGTTGTAAAATTATTACCTCGAGTAGTAATAGACAATCGACATGTAATTTCAGCCCTTACCATTCTGATGACTTTAAAACTTGTTACATGTATCTTTTATTATTATTAATACAAGGTGTTTCAAAAAGAATATACATATTATATTTCGAATGCATATATTTATTAAACTTTAAGACATACAAATATGAAACTTTACACACATATTTACGAACCTTTCCAGTTCAGATTACAGATGTTCAATATGTCCTCCATCTGCGACACGAACAATATCACATCGATACTCAAATTCCTCCCGGTTCTTCAACTCTTGGTTTTGTGAGCGTGGTGGTACATAAACGTTGTCTTTAACGAAACCCCACAGGAAGAAGTCACAGGGTGTCAAATCCGGTGACCGTGGAGCCCAGCTAAGACATGCTAAGTCGCCAGCTCCTTGACGACCAATCCAACGGTTCGGTAGAGTTTCATTCAGATATTCACGCACTTGGCGACTCCAGTGAGGGGGTGCCCCGTCTTGTTGAAAAATGAAGTTGTCTACGTGCAGCCTCGGAAACAACCAGTTTTGTAACATAGCGAGATACTGCTGACCGTTAACCGTGTTCCCATCAAAGAAGAATGGGCCAAAACAAACACATTGAATTTAGTCGAATCTCGTGCATGTTCAATGGCTGCATGTGGGTTCTGTAGACCCCAAATTCGAACATCGTGTTTGTTTACCAGACTGCTAACATGGAAAGTCGCTTCATCACTGAACAGGATGCGTTGTGCGAAAGTGTTATCATTGTCAATAGCATGATGCATCTTGTTACAAAATGCCACACGTTTCCGTTTGTCATCAAAACGCAGAACTTGTAACAACTGTAACTTGTGCGGCTTCATAACCAACCGACGTCTCAAAGCACGCCAAATTGTTGTAGGCAGTTGTAACTCCCGACTCGCACGACGAATTGATTTTGAAGGATTACGTTGGAAAGCAGTTTTAATTCGTGCAACATTTTCTTCAGAAACACGAGGGCGGTCAGGACTCTTTCTTTTACGTACACATCCCGTATCTACAAACAGTGGACACCATCTGCGAATGGTGTCGACTGATACACCCATTCGGAGGATCAATTTGGTAGCTTAACCTGAAAAGTGAATTGCACTTCACAAACTCGAGAATACAAAATGATTTCTGCTGCGGAGTAGCTATATTAAACATATGACAGTTACCAAGAAAAACAGAAGACAACTGACATCTAGCGGCTATTAAATAAACTAGACTATGTATTCGTTTCCCCAATAGCCGAGCCGAGGTGCAGCGATCGATTGTTTGGACAAAATAATACTTTGTAATACGTATATTCTTTTTGAAACACTCTGTATATTGGGTTAGTACATAAGTTTGTAGCATCTTTTTTGAACTCAAAATTGCAAACAACCTGGCAATTTTCAAATCCACGCTTGAAGTCCGATGATCTTTCTGATTATTAAGAATAGTTTATGTCAAAATGGTCCTTTTTAAATTGAGAAAACTGCTTCCATACTGCACTCTTTCCAATTAAGTAATAATACGACATTAAAATAACTTTACAACTCATCCTAGAAACTAAAAACGCTAGGAACATGAACTGAAGATAATTAGCTATCAACTACTCCACTGCAAATAGATTTGATAAGAAAAATATATGCAGAGGGAAAGATACTAATAAATGTATTATAGATGTGATTGTGGTTAATCACTACATTCAGAGAATTACTTTAAGACATGGTTATTCAATTTCAATTTAAATATCATTAAAATACAGAAATATTTTCTTAAAGTTCTTGGAACATGTGCTTTATTTAAATATTTAAATACTTCGTGTTAACTGATTACACATTAATCGCATATTATTATTTACATTTTCATTAAGATTTGTTCCCGTGTGTACACTACCGTCAGAAGATTTGTAAATATAAATTTCTGGAAACTAATAATATAGATATGTAAGAGGAAAAACTTACAATTCGGATCCGAATACAATAATAATAATACATGCAATATATCATGTAATTAATTTTCCCTTTGTAAAGATTACTTCCAAAATTTATTTATATTATTTAAGAGTTTATTTATGTATTATTTTTTGTATTATTTGTATATCATACAAATAATAATCATAAATGTAAGAAAATGTTTCGCTTCAAAGCATTATTTCGGTTATAAACTTCTGTAGGTTTTGACGACCGGTATGGTTACTGATACAATTACCTTTCGGGTGTCGCTGTATTATCGTAATAGTGGACATTTCATTGTCTGGTAGTAGTTGTCCAGTTGAATTGCTAAACGTCAATTATTACAATGACTGTGCGAGGAAACGAGGAGGAAAATTGTACCACTTTATTATCGTTATCTATATCTTAATTCTCAGTTTAAAAAGTTTTTTATTTTGTAATAATTTTCGAAACATTCTTAAATGCAAGCAATTGATTTATGTGTAATCTTGTATATCATAAAGTTTCAAAAGTAATTTAAATGCTTTAGCTAAACTAAAGAAATGCAAAACCATTCATCGAGCCATTTTCTAACTTCTTCGAAGTTGGCGAAGTGCTACTCTGCAAGCGCGTGTACCATTAATGCGAAAAGGTGATAGTCGGACGGGGCAAGGTCTGGAGAGTACGGCGGCTGCGATATTGTGTCGCATCCAAGTGCTTTCAACGCTTCCTTGACCGGTTTTGCTCTAGGAGACGGGGCGTTATCGTGCTGTAAAGTCACTTTATCGTATCTTCGGGCCCATTCTGGACGTTTTTTATCAATGCATAGTTCAAATTAATAATTTGTTGCCGGTAGCGATCAGTTATTAACTGTTTTACTAGATTTCAACAGTTCGTAATACACGACGCCACTTTGGTCTCACAAAACACACTTGCAACTAAAACGATTTGGGCTTGGAGTCAATGGGCCGGCTTCGCCAGGTAATAGCCATGATTTTTTGCGCTTAGGATTTTCGAAATAAATCCATTTTTCATCATCCCTCACTACTCGATGCAGAAATTTCTTCCGATCATACCTTTGAAGCAGCATTTGAGAGACGATTTTTCGATTTTCAATTTATCTGTCATTCAATTGATGTGCCACCCATTTTACCATCTTTTGGATTTTTCCCATTGCTCGTAATCAATCGCTAATCGTTTCTTGGGCCACATTTAACGCTTTTGCCGATTGTTTTTGAGTTTGGGTTGGGTCTTCCAATAACTCCTGCAGTTTCGTATCTTCAAACCTTTTCGGTCTATCAGAACGTTATTTGTCTTGCACATCGAAACCACCACTTTTTGATTAAATAACAAAAGTGATGCTGGCCGCAAATGCACTTTTTCAGGCAAGAAATTCGACATTTTTAAAGAGCTATAAATAGAATAAAATGACATATGTGTCAAATCATAACATTGCATACTTAAGCCTAGCGACATCGGTAATGACTTTCCGGCACACCTGATATCTAGATTATACCCGTTCTAGATACTTTGCGTTTTCATGCAACCCTTCAAAATCCTGAATCCTATGAAACATATTCAAATGTTTCGTGTCTATCTACTTTTCATAAAATTTTAAGTTATGTGCAATACGAAGGAGAAATATATGTACTTCGCATACAACACTTTAAAGGAATCCTTACTTTGAAACAAGGAAAGGTGGAAAGAGGGCGAACCGTTGTTTACTGTTATTTAACCTAGTTCTAGCATAAATAATTAAAAATATAGACTAAAAGAGAATGAAGTGATTTACAGTGCCAATGTTTAGTGTATGTCGACGACATGACAATAATAAAATCAAAAAGGGAATTAGGGAAACTCAAAAAAAAATTGAAACATAAGAAAAGGACATATGGACTAAGAATAAATCAGGAAAAAACAAAGTATATGGTAATGGGAGATACAGGACCGGAAACTGAAAAATAATTTATAGCGCAAACATATGAAGGGGAGACTTTTGTATTTGAGAATGTTCGTATACTTAGGGGTGCAAATAGAAGAAAGAGGACACTAAGAACAGAAATTGAGGGGCTAAATCGCAAAAGGAAATCAGAAACAGGGATTCCTAAGGGCATTAATGAGAACATATTATGTACTGAGAAAGACAAAAAATAGAAAATATACACTACCGGTCATATTTATTTGCCCACCCTTAGTTTTAGCCAAAATTATTAAACTATCAAATGTGTACTGAAAATTTATTTATTGTACCAATGCAATAGTGTAAAATAAACATAAAATAGTTATATTTTTCTTATATAAAAACTTTATCATTAATTATTATTAAATTTTGCTCTCATCAATGTGCCCACCTTTATTTTTGATAATTGCGGCATATAACCGTGGCATCCTTTCAATTAATTTTTACAGTGTATCTTCTGTAATTTGTGCCCAAGCTTCTTGAAGTTGTTCCCACAGTACAGTGGTGGATGATAGAGCACGTTCTCGGACCTTCCGGTCCAATTCTTCCCAAAGAAGCTCTATTGGGTTCAGATCAGTAATTTGAGCTGGCCATACCATTATAGAGATTTGCCCTAGCTCTTCTAGTTGACGCAAGTAATCACCACACAATCTAGAAGTGTGTTTCGGATCGTTGTCCTATTGAAATACAAAGTTTTTGCCAAGAATCCTTAGTCCTGAAGGAACAGCGTTATTATCTAAAATTTCCTTGTAGCCTTCTTTTCTTAGGATTCCCTCAATTTTGACGAGATCGCCTACAGATCTTCCACCAAAACACCCCCAAATCATTACTGAACCTCCTCCATGTTTTACGGTAGGCGCGATACATTCTGGCAGTACTCTTTCTCCTGCGGATCTTCTTACGAATATTCGCCTTTTACTACCGAAAAGTTCAAACTTCGATTCGCCTGTCCACAACACATTATTCCACCGATCAATCATCCAATTCTTATGTTCTTTAGCCCAATTTAGTCGTTTTATCTTGTTTTGCTTTCGTAGTAGTGGTTTTCGCAGAGCAATTCTTCCGTATAAACCCGCTTGCCTTAACCTTCTCTGTACCGTGGACACACTAATTGGTTTGCGCGCTCTATTCATTTCCGTAGCAATTTCTAGTGCTGTTTTTCGTCTTTCGCGTCTACTTATCCGTATTAGATGCCGGTCATCTGCAGATGTCGTCGCTTTCCGTCGTCCAGATCTTCTTTTGTTGGAAAATGTACCACTTTCTTCAAAATTTTTAACAATTTCGCGATTACTTTTACCCGTACGATGATAAGCAATTATCATAGCACGCACTTCAACAGATAATTCCTTCGTCTTCGGCATTGCATTTTAATATTTACAATAACTCTCTATTTCACAGTTTTCGCAACAAAAGATGAACGATGACTGACATAAAATTTATTTTCCTTTTTGAATAACACATCCTAATATTGTAAGTAGTTAGTACAATAACACAATATTGGTAATACCTTTCGGAAATGCAGGTAAAACTGTTAATACTGTAGGGACTAGCCTATATAATATTTATGGTATTTTTCCAATTTATGACACCTTTACGATATATCATAAACAATTTAAGATTTTCGTAGAAATTCATATGGAATTACTTCCACTAATAATATTGTTGAATAATTATAATACAGATTTTTCGAAAGATAATCCGTATTTCAGGAAACACATAAAATTGGGGTGGGCAAATAAATATGACCGGTAGTGTATGTCTGTTATACAGACTTGTTCATTCTAGAATTAGATATGCGCTGTCCACAAGTGGAAAGAGTGCAGTTAGGTTAAAGCGCGCGAGAAAGGAGGATAGAATATCTCTCACTGGCAATTTCGTTTTCTCCCACTTTTGTATTGCAAACAACTTCCCCTACTTTCTCGCGTGCATTGACAATACGTACCTACATTTTTGAATTGTATAAATTATTTGATGCATTTTATTTGAATCTTTTAATAAAATGCAACATGGCTATTTTCTTGAAATGTTTTGCCGTTTGGCGTGAAACTAATAAAATATTCTTGAAATAAATGAAATAGAAAATTCTAAAAATTAAAAAGATTTTCAAACATGGCTATTTTCTTGAAATGTTTTGCCGTTTGGCGTGAAACTAATAAAATATTCTTGAAATAAGCGCGAGAAAGTAGGGGAAGTTGTTTGCAATACAAAAGTGGGAGAAAACGAAATTGCCAGTGAAAGATATTCTATCCTCCTTTCTCGCGCGCTTTAACCTAACTGCACTCTTTCCACTTGTGGACAGCGCATATCTAATTCTAGAATGAACAAGTCTGTATATATATGCCAATGAAGTCTGCGTACTAAATAAAGATATGAGGCTCTTTTAGAAAGATTGGAAAAATGCTGAGGTTTATATATGAGGGAATAAATACACCAGAAAGCTGGAGGAAAATAATAAATAGAGAGATAGAACAAATGTACGTAAACCCAGTATAACAAGATGTGGTAAGTCTAAAGGTTAAGTGATTATGATATGCAGAGACAATAGCCAGATGTAGATCAACAAAAATGAGCCTGTCCAGGAGACCAAGTAGGAAAGGGGGAGACAAAAAATAGATGACATGAAAGCACAAGAAGATCTATAAAGTATACAAGTAACAGACTGGAAGACGAAAATGAAAAATAAGAAAGAATAAAGAAACGATATTTAACGTTTTGTGGATTTTTTTATATTTCCTGTTGGTTGCTTATGCTTTTAAATAATATTCTAAAAAGGGTCCAGAGTTTGAAGTATTACAAAATCGTGACAAAATCCACACTTATTTTCAGAATAATATTTAGGGAGTAGACTTTATCCGAAAGTTAAATAGAGACAAATTTAAAGGGCTACACAGCTCCGAAATTTTCTACAAGAAGTTTGGCGAGAGATTAGTTTAAAATAATTGGCAAAACTAGGTCAGCTACTTCTGGAAACATAATTGTATGAATATAACAAAATATTTTACTAAAACATAGTTCATATATGCATAATTTTGATAAAAATTAATAAAACGCTGCTGTATATATGTTTATTGCAAAATTCTTAGCTTCTTTAAAACTTTATGGCAGCAATGCATATCAACGTTTCTCCTAATTTTAAATAGCCAGTATATACTACTGTGGGCAAAAAATAGTAAGACTGTTCATAATTTTTAAATTCTTAATTTATTCTTTGTCCCCCTCAAAATAATCCCCCCTGGCCCCAATACACTTGTGCCAACGTTTCTTCCAATTCTCGAAACAGTTGTTAAAGTCAATTTCAGGAATAGCTTTGAATGCGCGTAGCGATTCACGTTTAATGTCTTCATTTGACTCAAAACGGTTTCCCCGGAGCGGTTGTTTGAGTTTGCTGAATAGCCAGAAGTCACACGGAGCTAAATCAGGTAAATACGGTGGTTGCGGCACGATATTGGTTGAAAATTTGACGAAAAACTCACGAAGAATTAATGCAGTATGCGACGGCGCATTATCGTGGTGCAAAAACCAGGAGTTGTCGGCCCATAATTTTGGCCTCTTTTTACGAATAGCATTGTGCAAACGACGCATAACACTCAAATAGTATTATTTGTTGACAGTTTGGCCGGTCGGAAGGAATTCGGAGTACAACACACCTCGATAATCGAAGAAAACTGTCAACATAACCTTGATTTTTGACTTGCTTTGACGTGGTTGTTTGGGCTTCGGCTCACCTTTGATACGATATTCGGCCAATTGATCGTCTGTTTCCGGATCATAAACGTAGATCAAAGTCTCATCTCCAGTTATGATGCCTTTCATTTTGTCTTGATAGTCGGAAAGCATTGTTTCACAGACGTCAACGCGACGCTGTTTTTCGAAAAACTTGAGTGATTTTGGAAGAAATCGTGCTTTCACTTTTCTTAGGCCCAAATGATCTTTCAAAATGGTTTTCACTGATCCTTCCGATATTCCAACGATGCCAGTAAGGTCTCTGAATGTAAATCGTCGATTCTCAAGCACCAATTCCTTGATTCTATTGACGTGTTGATCATTAGTTGGCCGTCCTGGACGTGGTTCGTCATCAACGCGTTCTCGACCCTCTTTGAATAATTTGTACCAATCAAAAACACTTGCTCGCGACAAACAATTATCACCGAAGGCCTTTTGCAACATTCTGAACGTTTCGACACCAGAAATTTGATTCCGTACACAAAATTTAATGGAACTTCTTTGTTGAATAATTTCACTCATTGTAAAAATCGCCGAATGCACTTTTTGTACTTCAGAAGGACAAGCGTATACTAAACACTAATGATTATTTTGATGTGACATTTGGCACAGATGTCACTGACAGTCATACCAACCTAGAAAAAAAATATTTCGACGAATGGGTTTTCGCGCGAAATTTAAATTAAAAAGTCTTACTATCTTTTGCCCACAGTAGAATATATATATATATATATATATATATATATATATATATATATATATATATAGGGTATATTCAAAAAATAAACTACATCTTCTGTCAACTTTGTGCTTATAGAAAAACATTGTTCTCATTCACGGCTACACGATATCCCTACAAGACATAAACTATACAAATTTTGTTTTAACACCTTAAATTGGAGGGATGGTAACATTTGATGTAAAGTCCGGATTTTATTCATATTTTTGGCAAGCCGAAAGAATACATGCTTAGATAGATACTGTTGAAAAATCATCCGGATAACCAGCGGCAGTAATTGATGGGGGCGAACGCGTTCAGTCATTGTCGATAACTTGCATCATGTCAGTGACGTAAAGATGCCTCTCAAAGATGGATTGTGAATCGTATTCCTATGTTAGAATTATATATATTATTTATTTTATTTGTAATCGCATATATCCAGCCATCTCGACGAGGTTGTATGCTACTACGAACCCAGAGGTTTGTTCAATATATGTAAATAATAACATAAAGGTGCGAATAGTGTTTTCGATGACTTCGTGATCAAGGAGCAGTAAATTGTTCATTTATTTGAGCGAAGTTTTTACAGAGACAGTGATTATATTGATCAATATTTTTTAATTTATAATAATTAATTGTAATTTACTCTTTGGACTCTTGTATACACTTAATGTACAATGTGAAACCAATGGCATGTGCGTTTGATTTCTTCGATATATTAAATGACGTGTGCGTGTAAGGTCAATTGTTCGTACGATATCGTTTCATATCTGTAATCACTATTTATCTGTCGCCCATTTTGTCCATACTATACAGTTCAATGATTTGGTTCCTTTAAATTGATAAATTGATTAGAACTACATTTTATCAAACACTAACGAAATATCTTGGTTAAGTAATAATTTAAATACAACATAATGTCATTACAAAAGTAAAATTTTTTAATTAATTGCTATTTCCAATGCTACTGGCCAGTTTATATAACATCAAGTGTTGCACAAGTCACCGAAAAAATTGAGTAGACGCTCGAAAATTGAACAGAGAATTTTAATAGTATTTATTTAACAATTTATAAAGTCTTGTTGCTTTCTAATAAATAAAAACATAAACAATATTTATTTAATACGAAGGTAGTCGTTTATATTTCGGGAATAGCAAACAAAAAAAAAATTGTTATCGAAAATAGTTTTATTGCTTTTCAAAATATTCTCCTTGAAAATCAATGCATTTTTGCATTCGTTTAAACCAATCCGAAAAGCATTGCTGCCATTGTGAAGGCGTATCTCCAAAATATGAGTTTCGAATGTCTCAACTGCCTCTTCCGGCGTAGAAAACCGTTGACCACAAAGTTTATTCTTCACGTGTGGGAATAAAAAGAAATCACAGGATGCTTAGATTAGGGCTGTATGGCGGATGGCTAATCAATTCTATGTTTTGCCCGGTCAAATATGCAATTGTTTGAACCGACCTGTGAGAGCTCATATTGTCATGGTGGAGAGTGGTCTGCCGTTTTCGGTTTGTTATCCTTATTTCTTTAAAAACTTTTGGCAAACAAATAGTTGTGTCCCATTCAGAATTGACCGTTCTACAACTCTCTAAAGGCACTGTTGCAACGTGACCGGCTTTTCCGAAAAAACAGGCGACTATTTATTCTGATGTGCTTCGCGCGCGAACAACTTTTATTGGTTTTGGCTCATCTTGGAATACTCACACAGTCCACTGCTGTTTACTATCGGGCTCAAACGTATAGATCCAAGATGCGTCACCAACGACTTTGTAGATCTTCTTTGAAGCACCGCCATTGCATTTTTTGTGCATTTCTTGGCACCAATCGACTGTGGGTCAGTTTCAGTGCGACAAACAGTAGCAGTAGTTGAGCCCTGAAGGTGTCCCATACGAGTGGGTACGAAACGTCGGCAGTTATACCAGTGACTCTGTTCCAGCCCGGAAGCCTAGAAGAAGATAGTATGGACCACGACCGCGGAAGTTTACGTACCAGACTCTAAAAGAACAATTTGTCTTATTTCATTTAGATTTTTTTGGTTAAAAATGCCCATGAATTCCCAATAGAATTTAAGACCACCTATCCTATGTAGCCATTTTAATAATTTGATGTTAATTTTAATGAAAAGTCTCTTGCTTATCCTAGCATTGTGCTTCAGGTCATTGTTCTTGTTATGCCCCTCTCTGCACTAGATTCTAGTGTAGATTGTAGCACCAAAAGCCCCTGTTGTTAACCTTAAAAAAAGAAGGAACTATCCAGTTAATTCGGAAAGTATAGGGGTTCCTGTACAAACGTTCTTAAAGGGTGCCACAGCATTAACTCCTAGAAGTATCCTAGCCAATGCTGAAGCTCATGCACCAGTATCCAATGATTAAATGGCGAATCCTGGTTTACAAGATCTCTGAATTAATAATAAAATTACCAGTATATGATTAATGTTTAAGTGAACAATTCTGGTAAATTGGATCTCAGAGTTATTCATATAATTGCCAGCACATACACTACAGGCCATAAGTGAGGGATCAGTAGATGAAATTTAAAAAAAACATGCACACTTAATGAAACAAAACGTATATTTCTACTAACTATATCTACGAGACAAATAAACAGTTTTCCTTATAAAATAAAATAATTTCAACATATTCTGTAGAATTTCTTATCATATTCGACTTTCGTCGAAGTATCCACCTCTGCGCTTAATGATTTCTTTACAAATATTAGGCAACCGCGATACAAGTTTCTGGAGCGTATCCATTGGTAAATTATTCCACACCCTTGTAAGTTGCTCCCAAAGTTGTTTCTGCGATTGTGGACAGCTTTCTCTCACGTTTCTATCTAATTCATCCCACAGTAATTCGATAGGGTTGAGATCGGGTGATTGTGGTGGCCAAATCATATTTATCAGCACCCCGTCCTCCTCTATTTGATTCACATAGTTTTTACAAAGTTGGGAAGTGTGTTTGGGATCATTATCTTGTTGTAGGTGAAAACCTTCACCAATTAACCTTAATCCAGACGGAATTGCATGTTCCTCCAAAATCTTCAGGTACCCCTCTTTTTTTAAAATGCCTTCAATGCGGTACAAATCTCCGACACCATCAAAGGGAAAGGATCCCCAAACAAGCACAGAACCTCCTCCGTGTTTAACAGTTGGCACTACACATTCGGGTAACATCCTTTCACCCACTTGTCTTCGAACGAAAACTCGTCGATTACTACCAAACACTTGGAACTTTGACTCATCTGTCCATAACACCTGCGTCTACATTTACATGTCCCAGTGTTGATGGTCCTGGGCCCATTGTAACCGTTTCTTACGATTTCGTGGATTCAATAATGGTTTTCGAGCTGCAATACGCCCATGTAGTCCCGCCTTTGTAAAACGTCGTTTTACAGTAGTCAGTGACACCGGCTTTCGACGGCCTTCATTCAACTCTGCTCGAAGCTGTAGTATTTTTAGGCGCAAATCCTCTTGTCTGGTAGTTACCCTTGGCCTTCCGAAACGTTTTATTGGTTGTAATGATCCACTTTGTGAATATCGTTTCACTGTACCTTGCACCGCGTGATAAGATAAATTTAACTTTTGGGCTATTTGCCTCAGTGAAAATTTTTCACCATGTAGCGTTATTATAGAACTACAAGTTTCTGCGCTAAGTTCCTTTCTTTTCAGCATTTTTATAAGTTACTTTTACGCCTGTTCTCAAATACTCGTATTGCAACTTACTCGGACAAATGCTGCACGAAAACTAATTTTTAAATTGCTAAATAGTTTACTATGAATTCCTAATACCATTATAATAATATTGCGTTGTAAATCCTTTTAAATTTATTGGGGTATATAAAATATTTCTATTAAATAGACTCCATAAAACTATTAAAGGGATTTACAATATTTTCAGAAACAAATATTTTTATCTAATTTATAATAATAATCCGAATAATCCTTCACAGAATTACATTTACAACTGTTATTTCAATTATTCTCACCAAAACAGGTAAAAGTCTAAGAGATGTGTCTAAAATACAAGTGTTTTGTTATTTATGATAAGTGATCCCTCACTTATGGCCTGTAGTGTAATTTATGTTTAAATGACAATTCTGGTAACTAAGATCTCAAAATTATTAATATAATTTCCAGCATATAAATTAATGTTTAAATAAAAATTCTGGTATATAAGATCTCAGAATTAGGAATATATATTTACTAGCATATAATTAGTGATAACATATGGGCAATACTAGTACTTAGATCCTTAATGATATTAAGCTATTTAGTATAAAATCCTCTTAATGTTTATTTAATCAGTTTAAACAATTTCTAATGAGTTGGACTATATACATATACAGTTTACATGAACTTTACACTTGTTACTTTGCCTTATGGGTTTTACAGTAACATTTTATTTATTGGCTGCAGACCCAAAGTGGTTGATACTAAAGATATACTTTTGATAACACAGATTTTTACTAATCAGCTAAATACTATGCCAATTATGGTTTGATTGCCTTAATTATTCTTAAACTACTAATAAAATAGTCTTGTGACTACCTAATTTACAGACAAAAATAACAATCCCCTACCTTAAATATACACAAGGTTGCTAGATCGAAGTAATCCGGGGGGAGGGGGGTTTCGAATTACTATTAGCCTGTGACGATTACAGATGATCAGGAGGTATGTCTCGATAAATACAGGACGATGTTCAATTGATTTCGTTATCCTAGCATAAAAAAACAGCTCCTCAAACTAACGGCTGCTTACTGTGGCATATTAATTAATTACAGAATCACTCACGTGGTGAAGGAAAAGAAACCACAAAGAATTTCAGCCTTTGTAAAGAACCTTAGAAATGTCACAGGAAAACGGATGCAAATAAATAAAATAACATTATTTAATAATCCTGTCTCAATTATCGTGGAGGGTCGTTAAAAGTTTCCTAACGAATGTAGCACAAGATGGCGGCAGTCTACACACATGCTCGTGAATTTCGTCAAATAGATTCTCACTAAATATTAATCCAAATTTGACGAAGTAACATTTAGGTGTACCAGAATCTAACAATTTGTCGTGTGTGTAAATTAACTGACATGGACAAGGACGGCAACAAACGCGTTCGCACATTACGACAGGTCGTCAAGAAGTGTCAATCTCGAATGTTCTTCTAGTTTAACGTGACGACACGAAAAAAACATGGATTCTTTTTTAAAAAGGCAATTAATTATGAAACTCTATAGGAATGTAATCAGAGCCCTTGGATATAAAATTCACATCATCGAAACTTTAATTAGTGCACCATTAAGAAAATAACAACGAAGGACGGAGGCATTATTTAACCCTGTTAATAACCAGACTTACGGTATTACTATCTAGAGGGCACTAGTGACATCACAAGGGGAAAAGATAAGAATGTCTTAAGTTAATTTTAATTAGTTAATTTCAAAACAAAGAGCCACTTGCGTTTAGAAACTCGACAGTACAGAATTTTAACGAGTCAAATTAAATTTTATGGAAATTATGTTTTTAAGAAATTTTTGATTTGAAAAAGTACCGGAATATATTACGTTCACGAAAGGTTTTATATTGCTTCATACAGTGAGGTATACGAAATTTGCACCGAGGCAAAATGAGCATGTAACATCCTGTTGGAACAAAAACATACCTTATAAACTCATTTTGATCACAGATTCTTCTAAATTTTCATTAATTCTATAAAAGACGCCGCATTCTGTGTGTAAATTTACACCAAATTTCCTATAACCTAATTGTATATAAATATTCATAATTAGGCGTGTGTTTCAAAACTTGAGTAAGTTTACACTCATGTAACGTTTTTTGAGTTACAATTACATAAATTCTTAATATCGTCTTCACTAATACTTATTTGTTATTCATACAAACGCGCATATGTTATACAAAGTTTTTACTTGTTGTACTCCAAAGGAAGTATTTGAACTTTCTTTAAAGAATCTTCAAACAGTAAAATTCTGTTATTATTGACAATTATATTTAAATTATTATAAACAACAGTCATATGGCATAACGTTTCTTTAACAATAAGTATAACGTAACTAAAAGTTTCAACTTGTCTTTGGAAATGCAATAAAATGTATTTCCTTATTATTTAATCAAAGTAATATTTATAATTTACTTTCTTTTACTAGATGACCTTGCGTAAGTTCCATTTCATTCAATTCGAAAGTGTTTCATATGTACAGTTTGCCGTTCGGATATTCTGAAACAAGTGTACTGTAATTATTTGTTTATAAATTAAAATACATATGTTTTAGTTTACAATATTTAATTATTAATAATTAAGTAAAATTAAAATGACTAGAAGTGTTAAGTTTAATGTAATTTATAACCTGGACAGGATAGTGGTACGGAAATATTCTTTTCTGCATATTTTAATTATTCTTATTTAAGTAATTTTAGAAAAAAAATTATATATAGTTTAAAGGAATCATATATTGCTGTTTTTGTTGGTAAAATGAGAATATCGATTTCTATAAAAATGAATATTTGTTTAAACACAGTGTAAAATTATTGTTAAAAATTGTATTGGGTTTTCAACTAAGTACTTTCGGTTCTGATAGAGAGCGTTATTTTATTTTTTGTATAACGTATGTTAGTGCTGTACTTTACCGTTTGTCGCGTGATACTAGTCACATTGACGTAACTTCAGAAGCAAGTAGTGCGTGATTTTTATTAAAGCTATTAGTTGTGGGTTAATTTTAAATGGAGTGCAGACACAAACATTTTCGACATATTTTACTATTTTATTTCCGTAAAGGAAAGAAAGCTGCTGCGGCTCACAAAAAGATATGTAAAGTTTATGGTGCTAATTGCTTAACAGAGCGCACGTGTCAGAATTGGTATAAAAAATTCCGTTTAGGAGATTTTTCCCTCAAAGATGAGCAACGTTCTGAAAGTTGATGATGACCAAATCAAGGTCACAATTGAAGAGGCAAAAGGTCATTGAGCAAAATGGAAAATATATAATTGATTAAAAACTATTCTTTGTTTAAAAAAAAAAGTGTTTTATTTTATACTACAAAGCCGAAAGTACTTAGTTGCCAACCCAATATATAAAGGCGCAGTACACTTATGTAAACCTAATTTAATTTTTTATCGCCAATTTTGAAATCGTTTGCTATAAATAACACAAACGGCAGTTTATTACTGCAATAATTCACATATAATGAGATCTACTAAAACATTTAAAAGTAAACAAGTTGAATATTTGCTATTATGGAAATTTCAATTCTGTTAAAAATTAACAGACCGAAGAACATATAGTCAGTCACAAAAGTGCTTGTACACTCAGTGAATGTTGAATATCATCAAATGTAAACATACGGCTATGATAAAGCATATTTACTTCCATTTAACACCGTTGAGACTAAAAATCTCTAATAAGAATATGAAAACTGTTATTGTATACAACTACAAAAGAATTTTCTAAATACTGTAACATCGAATGTCAAATAAGTTTTCGCGCACTTCATTTTTATGAGATATTTTTCTATTGCAAGCCATACATTTAGAACAAATTCGGTAAATTTTCTTCATACCGTCACATAGTTGTGAAAAAATTAACATTTAATGCTTTTACAAAGATAAATTGTATAAGTAAACACATGTCTAATATGCGCGAGTTAACAACTACACAAAGAAAAAACTAAAAATTTGATACTGTAAAGAAAGTACATTAAGAAAACATAAAGAGAATTTGAAGGAAAGTAGAAAAAAGTAAACAACGGCATTAATACTTGCCTATATGCTCCTTTCCCTACAATAAGTAACTATTAACGACGCTTAATGAAAAATATTTTTTCATTAACAGACCTTATGTCAGCGACAAATTGTAGAATGAAGTCTATGTTATGTTTTTTTTAAAATGATGGTTTTTAAAATCATGGTTAATATTCGCGACTGACATCCTTGCGAAACGAGCCTAAATCATTTAAAAAATTAACAGAAGTTCTTCGTAGATTGGCAGAAGTTTTTGTACATCCTTCTACCATTCGCCGTCATCTAATGAAACAGGAATTTAGAGGTTGTGTTTGCAAATAGAAAACCATTACTGCGATGCGATAATAAACATACGCGTACTTTGTACGAATGAGTTCAAATTTGAAATATTCGGATGCAGAAACAAGTATATATCCCATCATGAATACGGTCAGCAATTAAATATAGAGGTTTCGTTGAAATTGAGCAGCAAGAAATCGCACACATTTTAGTCCGGCCATCAAAAAGTCCAGAGTTAAATATTATCGATCATATGTGAGATTATTTAGATCGTGCGAAGCAGAAAAAGTCACAAATTAATGCCAGTCAACTTTTTAATAACCTCTTTAAGAATGGAATAATATTCAAAACATTGTAACCATTATTTTGTCGTTCACAATTGTACTAACTATTTTTAACATTATAATTCAGTATAATTTATCTATTTATTTGGAGGAATGATTTGTGACGCTTAAGTTCTTTTCTGCCTCTGCCAGTTGATAATAATTAAACAATATTAATCTACAAAGATTAGTTTGGCCTGTTTCAAGTATTGTACTACTTAATGTTACTCTATATTAGTTGTTTTTCTGTCTCTTGTGATATCACATCTCTGTTTACTCAGTTATACAATTTTGCTTATGAATGTTTTTCCCTATTTCTTTTGTTTGTATTGTTATTTATGACCGCACTCTTCTTTGCCACCTACAAATTGAATTATTGTTTTGCCAAATATCGATCCGCGATCAATATTAGACAGTATTTGGGGATTCTGCAATACTTTGACGTTCCTATAACACCTTTAGTAATTAATGGTTCCTACTCCTGATTAAGCTCAAGGCCGGGTGGAATTTCCAAACGCGGAACGGGTAGATCGGGAAGCGTAGTAATCCTCACTTAGATATATTTTTACTATTCTCATTTGTATTGGATGCCGTCACAGGTTATCATACTAAATACAAGTATTATTGTTTTTATTATTAATGCAATTATTCTTGTTAATATTTAAAAAATTACGATCCAGAAGAGTTTCTTTGTTTTTTTGGAAATAAATGCAAAACGATAAAATATGGTTATGTTGGTCACTTACTTACCCACACTACTCTATGTATTTCAATTTTAAATAAACTGCTTAAATTGCCTAAATACCATAAAATGAAAATTGGAAAAACAAACACTAAAACTTTACAGGTGCCTGCCGATTTTAATACTTGTAATTATTATGTGTAAAGAGTTCTAACTTATTTTGGTAACTTCTTATATTTTTTAAAAATTCGAAAATTAACTTTTGCCAAAACACATTTTTATTATTCTCAATATCTTTTCAGTTGTTTTTAAATCTACGGTTGGGTCACTTTTTAAAAAGAACTTCTTCAGAGAAAGTCGCAAAGGGAATACAGTTTTAATCATTTTTAATTCCTATGTAATTTGAAAATATGTCGAAATTTTTTATGTTGAATTTGGCTTCCGATATTCTCTTCGCCTTAAAGTAAACATTAAAAAACGCTCAATAAAACACAAAGAAAAAGGCACCAATTGTTAGGACACATACGTTAACAGTTTACTAAATTAGATAAATGATCCGAAACAACAATCATTTGGTCAGTAAAAGGAAGATAATCAGAAAATTGTGTGAAGGAGTATTTAATTAAATCATTTATGTCACAATCGTCTGGACCTAATACTAGTCTTTATTGTTATCTCAATTGAATTATTTTATTCCAGTCAGGTCTCGTATGGTTCACATGTTGAATTTCTTACAATTAAAAATAAGCTTATATACATACATACGTACAATAAAAATAATCTTATTTTGATAATCCTTATTTTGTGTATAATTCATTATCTTTCGTAGTAATGTCAACGAACTTGTAATGTGCGAATATACAAATTGTATGTTATGTAGCGTCAATAAAGGAATAAGAATGGTCCTAAAATGAACTTAGAAGCCCTCTTCTTAATTTTTTTTTGTTTTATTCTAAATTTAGTGACAGAGAATAACAATTTCTTTAATATAAATGGAATATGAACGAAATACTTTTACAAGGCCTTATTTTATATTGCATGCATTTCGTTTTTATATAAGGAAGAAATGTATCAGCGTAATTTTAAACCAACTCTACATAAAATTAGTTACATCCTTGGAATATGGGTTCTATCAAAACGAATTTGTTGAGATAATTGCGTAACTCTCATCAGTTCCTTTCCACAAAGTTTATTCTTTACATATAGCCAATTCACATCTGCAGATTGTGACGGGAAATTTAATAGACCGACACGACTTTCAGCTTTTCACTGTGTACACATGCTTTGGAGAATCCATTGCTGAGTATTAACTATTTCTGATTTCATGATAGTAATGTCTTTTTGTATATTTTTTACAAATGAACGAAGCCAAATTCCAGTATGTAGAAGCAACTACAAACATGTACCTTATCTGGTAGTTTTACAGTTCTCTGAATAATTTTATTCCTTGAAGTTGGCCAAGCACAATTTACAGTACTGTTTGCCCACAAAAAACAACTTCAATTGATAATATTTCTCTGTTGCTCAAGATATTTTTTTCCTTACATGAATTTCGCGTAATAAAGATTTTCTAATGAATTCCTCTATTTTATATTACTTACATATTTATATTATAAATTTATACCTTTTCGCCTTAATTTTATTTGTCAAAATGTTAATCCTGGATTTTTGACAAAAATTTGAAAAACTTATTTGGTTTCTTCTCTTGTTGAATGAAATGAATAAAGTCAAAGAACTACAAGAAGACATTGTAGTTCATTAACTATTCATTTTCAAATAACGTTGCACCTATTTTTTAAGAAATTTCTTCAACTTGTTCCTATATATTTCGCAACTGTGTTTCGGTGTTTCGAGACATTTTGCTTTTTTCGAGCGGATACAGAGGAAAATGGCTTCAAATCATTTTATTTACGCCGCAATTATTCTTTTATTATTAAGAAATATGTTTCGTGTCTCAAGGACTAGTTAATCATAGAGCCTGCACCTTTCTGAGCAATACCTTTTGTAAATTTACTTTAAGATCTCCACACTTCAATTACGCCGGTTTCATTCTTTCTTGGCAAACTGAATATTTAAATAACAATAGATTTTAAAGAATATCGTAACAAAGAGAGCTTTTCAAGCTTGGTAATGATATGAAAGAGTTATGCAATGAAGATTGTAATTAATATCCAGCAAATTACATTAATCAACTAACAAGTATTATACAAGAACTACGAAGGTGGATCAGTAATTAGTGAGCCTGGCGAAAGAGGGCAGCACTCATAAAAAATCTTATTCGTTCTTCAGTTTGGACATCTTCCAAAACATAACTGTCAAAATTTTGTGTACATTCCGATCCCAAAATCGTCTGTTTGAATAAAAATTGAACTGTTTTTAGTGTATTTTGAAAAATATAAAAAGTGGAGTATTGGTCAATAATTAAGTTCCTGATTTTGAAAATTAAAACAAACTATGAAATCAAAACTGATTGGAATCTGTTTATCTCTACTAATCTCCATTGATTGCAATCATACACGATGGACATCCGTGTGGACCAGTTTATTTCATGTGAGATATTTGGATTAACGTAATAATGAATAGTAGTATGTAAAACTTGTTCGAGTTTGTAATCCTTTCAATCAATTCTGTCATTCTTCTTTTAAATAAGATTAATTCGACCTCTCTTCCACATAGATGGAAAGCAATCAGTGTGAAATGACAAGTATTATTTAAAAGTACTTTTAAAATAAATGTTCATTGATTAAAAAATGTTCGTAGTTTTGGTTATTTTCCTTTTAGAACTACATAGCTTAAGTGTAATATGTATACATAGGTTCACGTATAGATGTACATATACTATTGATACAATAGTGTATTTTATACGTACAGACGAATGTTAACGACAAATTTCCTGTTAATCAACTGAAGGCGTTACACAAGTAATAATCCTCACGATAATGTCGGCGAAAATTAGAAATAATAATACCTTTTATGTTTTCAATTTTTTTTTACTTCAGTGTTTTTGTTTTTATTGATATACTTGGAGTCAGAGACTAAAGTTTAAATACATCTAAAAAATGTATGTTTAAAGAAAAGTAAACGTTTCAGAAAAACTTATAGTATGCAGTTTTATTTGTCTTCATAAATAACAAAAAAAAAAAACGATAACAAAAAATATAGACTTCATTACAAACATAACGGTAATTCTTAAAAATACGATAAAATTCACTGGACAAAAGTTTAAATACAAACATATTTACATCTTTGAATGTTATTCCATTTTTAAATAATTTAAAAAAGAAAAACATTTCAATACTTTGTTGGACCGCCATGGCTATCGATAACTGACTGCAAGCGGCGTGGCATAGAAAGTACCAAGCTTTCTGTTTCAGAAGGCGATATTTCAGACCAGATTTTTTTAAGAGCTTCTTTTAGCGACTCTTTGCTTGTTATTAAAGTTTTCGCTAATTTCCGCTTCATTAAATCCCAAACGTGCTCAATTGGGTTTAAGTCTGGTGATTGAGGTGGGCTATGGAGCTGCCTGGGATCATAATAAAGCAACCACTCTTTCACAGGGATCGTTATCCTGTTGAAAGATCCAACGGGGTCCAAGGCCCAAGATGTCGACGGATACTTGCAAATTTCTTTCCAATATACTCTTGTAAAGATGTTGATTCATTATGCCATCAATAAACTCCAAATTCCCAACCCCGGCTGCTCCAATCGCTCCCCAAACCATTACATTGCCACCTCCATGTTTTACCGTAGGAACCAAATTTTGTGTTTGAAGGGCAGTGTTTGGCTTACGCCAGACTTTTGAACGTCCATCGCTTCCGAATAAATTAAATTTGCTCTCGTCTGTAAAAAGAGCTGTTCTCCAAAACCCAGCGTCTTTGTTTTTATACTTATTTGCAAACTCCAGTCTAAGTCGTCTGTTTTTTTTCACTTATCAGTGGCTTCTTTCGGGGAACTCTATTTTTATATCCATTTTCTCGCAATGCTCTTTGAACAGTTTTTGGATGCACATGCCTGTTGTAGTTATTAGCGATATCATCTACAAGTTTTGGGGCACTTATTCTTGGATTCTTTTTCACTTCTCTTACGATATGGTTAACATCACGACTGGAAAGCTTTTTGGTCGACCGCTTCTTGGCATATTTTCTACTGAGTCAGTTTGCTTATATTTTCTAATTATATTTTGAATACTAGAAAATGGTACATTTAATAATTTTCTCGATAGGATTTTCCTTCCTTAAAATGTTTTATTATTAAATGCTTAACGCTGGACTCAATTTCTTTACCTTTGCCCATAATTTTCAATAGAACTTCCAATGCTGACAATAAGACCGCTACTAATAACAAGTGGTGGCTTTCAAAAAAAGAATTTGATCGAAACATACATATGTACATTCATAAAATATAACTGTACTTTGTTTTTGAGAAATGAAAGGGAGTTTTTTGTTTTGCAAGATGTATTTAAATTTTTGTCCCCTGTATTTTGTTGTTATTGTGGGATTTACCGTTATGTTTGCAATGTACAAAGAATTTTTTGTTATCGTTTTTTTGTTATTTATGAAGACAAATAAAGCTGCATATTATAAGTTTTTCTGAAACGTTTACTTTTCTTTAAACATACAATTTTTGAGGTGTATTTAAACTTTAGTCTCTGACTGTAAATAAATGTATTTTTTCTGTCGCAGGCGAGGGAGAGTCATATATTTGAAATAAAAGAAAATACAGCTCCAACTGTAGTACCGAAACGGCGACCACTAATGGGATTAAGCTGCTTCGGATGCACACCGACAAGCAGGGCAAGTATTTATTAATCTCCATTTTATTAATTGCATATGCAATTTAAATTAATAGAAACGACTTATTCTTATGCAATATGTGTAATGAATTAATGAAGTACGTTTCCACGTAATTAACATCAAATATTCTACTAGTTTGAGTGGTATTTTTTTATGCTATTAAATTAAATAAATAGAAGTTGCATAAGATTTTGTGTATGTTCCGCGTATTTTCTGGTATATAGGGGGCGGAAATAAATTCAGCTTTTGTACTATCATTATATTTATTGCACGTGTCTTATAATATTGGGTCTGGGAAAAAGTTCGTGGCGTTTTTCCCGATAGATGGCATTGGTTGCCGATAACTAAAGAACAACAAGTCACAGCGACACCACCGACGGCTCGTTTTTTAGATGACCTTCCGAACGTTAGTTTGAGCGTAGAAACATTGTAATCGGTGCAGTGGTTGGAAAGTTATTCGCACTTGAAAATGGAGAAGAATAATGAGAAATTTCGCTATATTCTGCAATATTATTATGATAAGGGGAAGAACGCTGCGCAGGCTTGTGATAAAATTTGTGCTGTGTACGGTGAAGGTACTTTATCGAAATCTGTTGCGCGGAAATGGTTCGCTCGCTTTCGTTCTGGAAATTTCAATGTGAAAGATGAGTCACGCTCCGGTCGTCCAATCACTGAAAAATCTGATGAAATTCTTGAAAAAGTCCAACAAGATAAGCATATCAGCAGTGTCGATATTGGCATGGAGCTAGGCATTGACCACAAAACTGTTTTGAACCATTTACACAAAGCTGGTTACAAAAAAAAAATTGACGTATGGGTTCCTCATGAGTTGAGCGTGAAAAACATGATTGACCGAATTAACATCTGCGATGCGCTGCTGAAACGGAATGAAATCGAGCCGTTTCTGAAACGTTTAATAACCGGAGATGAAAAATGGATTACGTACGATAATCGGAAGCGTAAAAGATCGTGGATAAAGGATGGTGAGCCGTCACAAGCGTTCGCTAAGCCAACATTGACGCCAAAAAAAGTGATGCTGTGTGTATGGTGGGACTGGAGGGGAATCGTCCACTACGAGCTACTTCCAACTGGTCAGACGATTGATTCTCAACTCTACTGTGCACAACTAGAGAGATTACGCCAGGCGATTGAAAGAAAACGGCCCGAATTGATTAATAGGAAAGGTGTTGTCTTCCATCATGACAACGCCCGACCACACACTTCTTTGATGACCCGTCAAAAATTGAGAGAGTTTGGTTGGGAAGTTTTGATGCACCCACCTTACAGTCCGGATATAGCACCCTCTGACTATCATCTGTTTCGATCTCTGCAGAACTCTCTCAATGGAATTAAGTTGGTTTCAAAAGAAGCCTGTGAAAACTACTTGATTCAGTTTTTCGACCAGAAACCACAGAAGTTTTTCACCGATGGGATCATGGATCTACCAAAAAAATGGCGAAACATTGTCGATAATAATGGAGCATATTCGGTTTAAATGAATTCGTCCACGCGCCATGCGGGGACCAGTTGAATTTTACTGAAAAAACGCCACGAACTTTTTCCCAGACCCAATAATAATACACAGTCTGTCTCAGAGAAAACGAAACTTTTTTAAAATAAAAACAAAAGCTTACTATTTTGGTAAAATTCATTTATTTCATTCACCTTCTGCTTTTTACACGGTCAATTAACATGTCTATAGAATATTTAAGTTCATCTTTAGAGATGTACTTCAAGACCACTGTCGATACCTCTTTAATGGCTTTGATGTTGGCATAACGCTAGCATTTCATCGGCAAATGTAGTTTTGGAATAGATACAAAACACAGGGGGCCAAGTCCGGTGAATACGATGAATGGTTGATGGTTAAAATACCATTTGTAGTTAGAAAATCAGTGATAAATGTCGAGTGATGAGATGGTGCATTATCATGTAACAAACGTCAGCTACCATTTTTACAATATTGAGGACGCACATACGAATACGCGCCAAAAGACGCTTCATAACGCCAAGATAATGTACAGAATTAGCTGTTTGACTAGTTGATACAACTGTATGCCTTTCGAATCATAAAAACAAATCAATATTGTCTTCACTTTTGACTTCTCAAAACGAATTTTTTCAGTCTTTCTTCGCTTGGATGCTTCCATTCGGAGCATTAACGCTTGGTCTCTGGATCATATTAAAAACACCATGTCTCATCGCCAGTTACAATAGAATACCTGAGGTTTTCATCCTTTTTTTGAGTCTTTATTTAAGGCCGTACAATGTTGAATTCGTGTGGTACAAACCTTGCACAAATCTTTCTCAGTCTCAAAGGCTATGTCAAAATGCGGTGAATCGAATCTTTGGAAATATTTAATTCCATTCCCACATATCATAATGAGGATTTCGGCTCATTTCTGATAAATTCACGCACAAGTTCGATGTTACTTTCCGTAACCACGATATTTTTGTCATTTGTCATTTATGTCCGTACGACCGTATTTAAATCGTTTATATCACTCACACACATTCGTACGTAATAAACACGCATCACCATACTCTTGTTTCATCAAATTAAACGTTTCAGTAAACGATTTACCGAGTTTAAAACAGAACGTGATATTTGCTCTTTGTTGAAAATTCATTTTTCAACCAATGCCAAGTACAAACTGTTACTTTATGCGCAATTCCTCTGCTTCTAGTGATGGAAATGTCATGATGTTTTGACACAACATTGGTGAAAGATCTACCTTACCGAAGTATTTTTTAATAGACGGCGCCACTAAGAATTAATATTTTAAAAAAGTTCGATTTTCTCTACGTCAGACTGTGTAAACGTAATATTAATACTTAATAAACTTAGAAATTCTCAACTACAAACTTTATTAATGTAAGTACATATTTATTCGACTGCTTTTCAAATCCACTATCAATGATCTTTAAACTACTACATCTATGAATGAATTTTGATATGCAGAATATGATGACGTTTGTCTTCTCGTTCTGTACAAACTCTGACATCATCATCTCTCTTTTTAAATGACAACCTATGCTTTTTGTATTACGATTGAATGGTGTTTCTGTTTATTGCAATGGAAAAATATTGTCTAGTTTCATTAGAAAATTTTAAAAAAGCGTCTCAAATGTTGTACATTGTAATATCAATAATAAACAAATTATAAGATAGTATCTTAAACATTAGACGGACCATACACTACAGAAAAAATACAAATTTTAATTTATTGGGTCTGGGAAAAAGTTCGTGGCGTTTTTCCCGATAGATGGCATTGGTTGCCGATAACTAAAGAACAACAAGTCACAGCGACACCACCGACGGCTCGTTTTTTAGATGACCTTCCGAACGTTAGTTTGAGCGTAGAAACATTGTAATCGGTGCAGTGGTTGGAAAGTTATTCGCACTTGAAAATGGAGAAGAATAATGAGAAATTTCGCTATATTCTGCAATATTATTATGATAAGGGGAAGAACGCTGCGCAGGCTTGTGATAAAATTTGTGCTGTGTACGGTGAAGGTACTTTATCGAAATCTGTTGCGCGGAAATGGTTCGCTCGCTTTCGTTCTGGAAATTTCAATGTGAAAGATGAGTCACGCTCCGGTCGTCCAATCACTGAAAAATCTGATGAAATTCTTGAAAAAGTCCAACAAGATAAGCATATCAGCAGTGTCGATATTGGCATGGAGCTAGGCATTGACCACAAAACTGTTTTGAACCATTTACACAAAGCTGGTTACAAAAAAAAGCTTGACGTATGGGTTCCTCATGAGTTGAGCGTGAAAAACATGATGGACCGAATTAACATCTGCGATGCGCTGCTGAAACGGAATGAAATCGAGCCGTTTCTGAAACGTTTAATAACCGGAGATGAAAAATGGATTACGTACGATAATCGGAAGCGTAAAAGATCGTGGATAAAGGATGGTGAGCCGTCACAAGCGTTCGCTAAGCCAACATTGACGCCAAAAAAAGTGATGCTGTGTGTATGGTGGGACTGGAGGGGAATCGTCCACTACGAGCTACTTCCAACTGGTCAGACGATTGATTCTCAACTCTACTGTGCACAACTAGAGAGATTACGCCAGGCGATTGAAAGAAAACGGCCCGAATTGATTAATAGGAAAGGTGTTGTCTTCCATCATGACAACGCCCGACCACACACTTCTTTGATGACCCGTCAAAAATTGAGAGAGTTTGGTTGGGAAGTTTTGATGCACCCACCTTACAGTCCGGATATAGCACCCTCTGACTATCATCTGTTTCGATCTCTGCAGAACTCTCTCAATGGAATTAAGTTGGTTTCAAAAGAAGCCTGTGAAAACTACTTGATTCAGTTTTTCGACCAGAAACCACAGAAGTTTTTCACCGATGGGATCATGGATCTACCAAAAAAATGGCGAAACATTGTCGATAATAATGGAGCATATTCGGTTTAAATGAATTCGTCCACGCGCCATGCGGGGACCAGTTGAATTTTACTGAAAAAACGCCACGAACTTTTTCCCAGACCCAATATTAATTTACTATCTACCTCAGTGGACGTCCTTGACTAAGGAACGTCGTTAAAAGTAAAGTCAACAGCACAGAATTTCGTGAACCATTGTTAGTATTGACGTTTTTATAGACCACTATCACCGTAAAATTTACAAGCTTGACGTACGTTCTTCTCTTTATGGAAGCAAAAGAGTAAAATAAAACGAAAATGCACATTTTGATCTTTCATTTTGAACTTTGTATAAAATTACACCCAGCCAAATTGTCAAATTTGTTTCCAAAACAAAGTTAGAACTGTTAATTGTTATATGGTATAGCATAAAGATAGATGCGAATGATTCTAGCATTTGAAAAAATGGAGTAGCGCCATTTCTAGCAAAAATGCGTTCCGATTTCTTCAACAACCCAATATTACATTCGCAGACAAAGCGAATAGACAAATATATAAGGGATTTGTCAGCTTTAATTTATATACGAGGGTAGTTTGACAAGTAGTAAGAATGGAAAAGAAAAACGAATTTTTTAAATACAAAATAATTTTTATTTTTCAATATATTCTCCTAAAAGAGCAATACATTTATTCCAACGGTGCTCCATGGCCCTTATGCCATCTCTAAAATGCGATTCCGGAAGGTTTGCAAAATACTCATTTACGAAGATGATAAGCTCGTCGTTAGACGAAAATTTCTTTCCACCTAGTGCCGTTTTCAATTTTGGAAAAAGGCAGAAGTTGGAAGGGGCTAGATCCCGAGAATAAGGCGCATGCGGTACTAATTGGAAATGCAACTCGTGGATTTTGGACATCGCAACTGTGCTGGTATGCGAGGGAGCGTTGTTGTGGTGAAACAGAATCTTTTTCTTTGCCATTCCTGGCCGTCTAGCACGAATCTCAACATATAATTTTTGTAAAAGTTCTGCATAATATTGTCCGTTTGTTGTGGCACCTTTCTGAAGGTAATTAATGAGCAAAATGCCCTTCGAATCCCAAAAAATTGATGCCATTACCTTGTTTGCCGATAAAGTGGTTTTCGCTTTCTTTGGAGGTGCAGAACCACGTTTCAACCATTGTTTCGACTGTTGTTTAGTTTCGGGTGTACTGTAGTGTGTCCATGTTTCATCGCAAGTAACAAATCGCCTACAAAAATCAACCGGATTCCGCTTATAAAGGTCCAAACACTCATTGGAAATGCGCAAACGAGTGAACTTTTGATCAGTCGTAAGTAATCGCGGCACCCATCTTGCTGAAAGCTTGGAAAGGCCCAATTTTTTCGTTAAAATGTGGTGTACGCGTTCTGTTGAAATGTTTACCATGTCTGCTATCTCTCTCACTTTGAGTCGTCGATCTTGCGTAATAATATTATGGATTTTTATAATCATTTCCTTAGAAGTCACGATTTTGGGTGCTCCAGAGCGCGCTTCATCAACACAGCTTCTTCTACCACGTTTAAATTCATTTACCCATCTACTTATTGTGGCGGATGATGGAGCAGATTCACCTAATGTTTCCCGTAACTCATCTTTTATTTCGGTAGCTTTCATACCCTTAATTACGAAGTATTTAATCACCGCACGATACTCTGCTTTTTCCATTTTAACAAAACGACGTGTTGCTTCTTTTTCAATCAGCTGTCAAAAATAAACTAATCAACCGATTTATCTAAATATCGGAATGTAAACATATAAATAGGCAACCTAAATTACAGTGCATTTGTTTTACCAATTAGAGTGCCACCTATGTGTCATTCTCATTACTTGTCAAACTATCCTCATATAAATTAATGTAATGAGATGTAAGGTAATGCACAAGACTTATGGAAAACTGTTAAAGGATATTGTGACATCTAGTGTAAAAACTTAAAACGATCCGAAATTCAGTTATTTTCAATTTTTTGTATATTAGTTAATATGAAAAGTTTAAATACTCGTTTCTTAAATGTTTTATATAATAAATATATATCTATTTATGGTTTTGATTTCAATTTTTTTCCTTTATTTTTGAAAAGCCCATGCCTTTACGTAATTTAAAATTTAATTTCGTTTGAATAGAAATTCGTTTTTATTTAAAAAATTCACTAATTTTAGAATCTTTTAATTAATTAAATAAATATTTAATATTCTAATTAGCATCTTTATTGATAAGTAATTATTATGATTACAATCTCTTGACACAATCTGTATTAATTATATAAGAAGAAATACTTTAAAGAATTCAATTTAGTAAATATACATTTTATACGAGAATTTACATTGAACACAATTACCTATTATTGCGTTTTCATTCATAATTTTAATCAAAAAATAACTAAAATACGTCTAAATATAACTACAAATTCAATACAGTTGTTATTTTCGTAACTAACCTATATGCTATTCATTATTTTTAGCAGCATCTGCAATGGCTTGGCGAGGTTTTTACGATGTTAATTCCACGGTAATTTATTTCTTACTTGTCCTACGCGTAATGAGAATAATTTTCGTCATTGATTTCTTTTTTTTTTACTGCAGTAAATAACAACTTTTCTGTAGCTTCTGATTAATGTTTGCACGTTTTATTTCGACAGGAATCCTTGGTCAATAAGACGGCTGAGAATTTAGCGCTGAAAAACATCTTGGATTTTAGCCCGCCAAAATCGAAATATGACTTCTTGCAAAGAACTTTCACCCATCTGGCGCAGGTTTACGAACTGAAGAAATTCGATTATCCTCAAGTGTCCGATAGAGTGATGTACGATGAACGATTAAAACGTGCCATCGAAAAAACTGCTTTACAGCAGTTTCGGGATTCCGACAACAGCGATGATGAATTTTACCAAACGTTATTAAAAAATAATGAGAGGAGAGCGAGAAAAATTTTAAAGGATATGCGATCAACATTATCGGATTTTTTATTAAGGTATGTACCGTGATTTTTTGCATATTTGTATGATTATATGAATCCAGAAATTGTTTATTTTAGGTGTCTGTAACAATAATAAAGCCAAGTAAACGCATATCAAACTTAGCATGTTACAGAGTTACACGTACACCCTGCGCAAAAGGTAATATCTCTTTGGTTACAGTTAAATATCAATACTGCTTTTCTAAGGCGAATCCGCACATCCTGACTTTCAAAAAAAAGCTATTCACATTATCTATGTTTACGTTATGTGACAGTGGCAATGTATAGATCACCCTTAGAAAGTAGTATTGATATTTGGCCGCAATCAAAGAAAGATGTTATTTTTTCACAGGTTGTATATGCAAAAACTCTTGCTTTGCTATCATTGTATTTGAAATCGAACAATTATATATAGGTAACTATAATAAAAGGATTTTTGCGCCAAAAAATAATGTTAGAATTATTGTTTCTTATTTATTTTTTTAATAATTTTATTTGGCATTTTGTACTATTGGAATAAATACGAAGGGTGCTTAAATATGACCTTGTATTTTTTACTATTAAAACAATGCTTTCTTAAAAAACTTAATTAATTTACAATAGTACAAAGTAAATAATACGTGGGATGTCTTTTCAGTTTTGCATAGTCGGGCATAGAAGGCGCTACTAATCAAATGTCAGTACTAAAAATTAACCTCCATCTTTAGTTAACTTAAATCCAAAATTTCAATACGATACGTGTAGTGGTATAGGTACAACAACTTATCAAAGTTGATAAGTTAGTTGAAAAATGGAATTAAACCGAGAACATTTTCGTGGAATTTTTTATAGTTTTTGAAGACAGTTAATTAACTCAACAAGAAAGCCTCGCCGAGTTGGTCACAGCAGTCAACAATTTTTTAGTTTTTAGTTAGCATGGAGAATTCAAACGTGGACGGGTTAGTCTTAGTGTCGATCCAAGAGCAGCTTCAGTCACTCAGGAATACGTCAATGCTATGCGCAAAATCATCAATGAAGATCGACATGTGACATATTGCCAGATTGAAGCATTGAGGATTTCAAAGACCTCAATTCAAAAAATTTTGCATAAAGTATTGTGTGTAAAAAAATTAAGTTTCCCCTTGGATACAGCATCTGTTGACCGTAGAACAGAAAGCAGCTAGGGTGAATTAGTGTCAAAGAACATTGTCAGTGGTGATTATTCTTGGATTTACCCATAGGAGCCAGAAAATAAACGCCAGTCGTCTGTTTGCGTGCTTCAAGTTGAAGAAAAGCGGACAAAAGACAAAGAACTATTACTTCCGATTGGTATACAACCATTTGCTTGCCGCCAGGCACCGCTGAGCTTCGAAAAACCAACCCCGAACGACGAATCATCCTCCACCAAGACAATGCAAGTTCGTACACAGCACTGAAGACAATTGAATTTTTAACGCAACAAAATGTTGAATTGTTGGACAATTCTCCGTACAAGCCGGACCTAAGTCCCAACGATTTTTTCGCCTTTCCGAAAATTAAGAACGGACTGCGTGGTCAAAGGTTTCAGTCATCAAAAGAAGCACTTGATACCTTCAAAAACGTAATTTTGACTGTTCCAACAAACGAGTGGAACAATTGCTTCCAGAGTTAGAGCGCATGCAAAAGTGCATTATCTTTCGTGGAGAATACTTCGAAAAACAATGAAGTCTTTAAAAGCTATCTGCTGTTTTATTCCAGTTTTATATGCAAAACTTAAAAGGCAACCTACGTAACAATATGTAGTACTCCCCACTGATTTTGTACATATAATAATACACATTTATTGACACGCTTTGTAACTTGTATGACTTATGCTTTAAATTAATAGTTTGCAATTTTGATTTGTTTATCTACAATACAATGGTCAACACAGAGGGGTATATCTCGCATTATGTAAAAAGAATAATGATAAAAAAGAATTTTAATTACCAAAGACTATATGAAAATATTTTCAAGCTACCATTTAGTAGTTTCCAATTTCCAGCATTGTCTACTATGAATAGACAGCGTTTAGACATGCTGGAAATCAGTTTTTGTGCATACTTAATAGATAATAATCACCATATTTTCTTAATTTCCTTTGATAAAGGTTTTGAGTAAAGACGAGTCTTCTTCGAAAGTTCTGTCTTATTAGGACCTATTTATTTTCATAGTATTAGCGTCGGTAGACTGTGAGACTCTTATGACTTCAACATATTTTTTATCTTTTCAATATACACAATATTAAAATGATTTATTAATATTAAATTCATTCCACTGTTTTGCAAATGATAATATATTTTCTATAAATTTGAATCATTCCCAAATCTTTTAATTTGCTTGGGAAATTGTGAAGCTCTTTAAGTCAGTTTGGGCTACAATATCTCTATATGTACATCTTGATTGGCTGCTTAATAGATCTTTAGAATTTTCTTTCACAAAGTACTGTTCGCGATTTCGTCGATGAAGAAAAATAGTGTAATGAATAGTGTCTCCTGAATTTGCTTAATTAATTTTTGTAATTCGGAGTTACCACCTCTACTAATCCCGTGGAGTAATATTCATAGTTAAGAAATACTGTTTCTAAAATTTTTGCACAATCAACTTTCAGGAATAACATTCATTAACTTATAATTCGTTCTGATGACATGTTACTTTCACTTAAAATCTATAAGAAATAGTACCAATTATTATTTTTTTATGAAATTAAATAAGTTTCTTTTTATTTAATGATTCCGTTATCATTTTAGTAATGTAAATTTAATTTAAAAAAATGACGAACATACATATAATGAAAAACTTTTTTATGTAATTTATTTTCACGACGAAGTAATTATTGTTTTCAGATTTACTTCTTGGGTACTTTATAAACTACTTCCGTGTTTTCTGACATCAGTTGTTGTCCATCCTGGTCAAATAGATGTATTAAAAAAAGCTGGCAGTACAGAATTACCATTGATATTTCTTCCGTTACATCGTTCCCACTTGGACTACATTCTCATGTCATTTATATTATTAAACAATAACGTACGATCGCCTCTGGTTGCATCTGGTGATAATTTAAGGATTCCATTCTTCGGGTAATATAAATATAATACCTGTAAATCATATATATATTTATACCATTTTTTTGTAGATCACTTTTAAGGAGTCTTGGAGCGTTTTACATAAAACGTCGTCTCGATCCAGTAATGGGTCAAAAAGATCACGTATACAAAGCAGTATTACACACCTACATGAACGAATGTTTACGTGCTGGTCATAATATAGAATTCTTTTTGGAAGGTGGACGAACGAGAACTGGGAAACCTTGTATGCCCAAGTATGGAATATTAAGCGTTATCGTAGAGGCCTTTATGGACGGAACAATTGAAGATGCACTTTTAGTGCCCGTTAGTATTAATTATGAAAAGTTGGTTGACGGTCATTTTGTCAGAGAACAGATGGGGCAGCCCAAAGAGATGGAAACTTTCGGTAATGCGATGAAGGGTATTTGGAATGTGTTGAACAGTAATTATGGTATGATGCGGATTGATTTTAATCAGCCTTTTTCACTTAGAGTAAGTAGAATATATTAGAACTTATTAGATTCTATCTGAATTAAATTTAAAACTGCTGTAAAAGGGTCCTGAAAGTTGGAACCTATTAGGTTTTGTCGAGTAAAACTTAAAAGTTTCAATTTATATATCCCATAATTATCAGGTTTTAATTAAATACCAATGGGTCACCAGATTCTTCTGAACGAAAAAAATTCACCGGAAAATAGGAAAGAATTGGATGGCGTAGTAATTTAATGAATTTGAATAAGAGCGTTCATATCATTCAATAAAGTTGACTTTATAAAATATTTACGAAAATGTATGTCGTTGTTTATAAAGTTAAAAAAAATATCATATACAATTGAACTCGGATATAACGGGCCCCAGATATAGCAAAAACTTGGTGATAACGAACAAGAATGATTTCCCCCGATCAAATATCATATAGATTAAGTCAAGAGTCAAGAATGTATTCCGATCACGTGATTACTGTCGTATGAAATAAAATATCGACAAGAAGTGAGGATGTCATATTAAATACTATACTTATATTGCTGTCAGACGCGGTAATGTACTATATACCTGCCCCGTAAACCTGTAAATAACAAATGTAAAATCTGCCCACATAGGTTACCTAAGTGCCAACTTACAAGGATAATGAAATAAATATGATTAATTAGCTGTTAAAACAATAATAAATAACAGCGATAAAGTACAAGGAAAATAACATGGGAACCGTAGAAAAGATAAACTTCACAAATCAAAAGTCAAAACACTATTCTATCTGTATTTACACGTGACACATGTGTGCTCTGCATACGTCTGTTTCAATTTTCTCACGGTTTCTTAACAAGACAGCGCGTAACTATTGGAAAAACGTTTGCGCCCTTTCTTTCTTTAGCACATGTGATGAATTAGACAAATATCGATATATGTTCGTATTTTGCAGCGTTATTGATATACCGACAAACTTTGATGGTTTTTAGTACACATTTTGTGCTTGCTTGCAAAGAACTCCTTTGTAATAAACGGAAACGAAAAGAGATAGAGTGGACAACAAAAAAAGAGCACGTTTGAAATAAGTTGCAATCATTTTTGGCCAAAGAGATGCGAATATGAAAAATAAATTCATCACTCCATTTCTGAAGCAGAAAAACAGTCAATATGTAGAACTGAAATCCGAAATGATTTAGCCAATCTTCTTTGATTTACATATCGATTACCATTAGAAAAAAAAGGATCAGAAAGATATATATCATTACTAAAGCGTTCACATTTGTCTGCGTACCAGGTTCATAATAAATACATAACGTAATCTATCGAAGACCGACTGCTATGCTCAGTTGTTGGTATTTACACACTTACTGTATGGGATCCTCCTGTCGCGTCGATAAAAATTGGCCGTTGTGATCATTATAGAACAAACATGTTTTTATAAAATAAAAATCATTACATATAACATAAATAAAGAAATTACACAATATGATATTACATACATCACTAAATGAGTTGATAAAACAGATAAAAGGGTTTTGCATTGAATCTGCCCTAACCAAAAGCTTTGCGAAATTTGGCAAGATGCGAGAGAATGAAAATTGAAAGGTTGTTGCATTAAATGCGTTTATTTAAATGAAAATTATTGTAAAAAGATGTTAAATAATTGACTAATAGGTGGATCTGGATCTGTATACCCCATATTTATGAAATAGTAGTAAAAGTCATGTTTCCTCTTCTATTGGTTTTTTTACCAAAAGTTGATTTTTATGGAATAAACTCTACAGAATGCCAATATTTTTGTTGTCTTTATAAATATTTCCATTTTGATTAAAATTTTTACATACATATTATTGCAAATGAAGAAGTACTTGCAGATCGCACTATTAAGAATTTTGTATGTATTTATGACAGCCCTTAAGAAGTACATAAGGACGTGTGTAAGAACATCAAAAGGTGTAGAAAATTAACAGATATATGGGCGAAAATATTTATCGAATACAGCATACAATGCCAAAGTATTGCAAAAGTTTGAACTTCGAGTCAAATATGAAGCGATACACTTTCATGGAACCCTAGGTTTTGAAAGTTTTCAATAAGTTTTTGAACATATAGATAATTTCAGTTAAAGTTGAACTCTTCTTAAAAAAATAATTATAATCTTGACATTAAATCTGTAACACTAATTAATAAATTTTTAAGCGACTTCATTGTGTATTTCGAATATTAAGGTAAATCATCTTTATTTTAGGAACTTGTCAAAACGTTTAATACAAATGGAAAAACGTCCAATAAAGTGTTCAACAAGAAACTGCAATCAAATCCTTCAACTACAAGTCTTTACGGTACTGATGTGGTGGCGGAAGAACACAAAACTTTAGTAGAGAGTATTTCTAAACACGTTATTTATGGTATTCCTTTTATAATTTTACCTATATAAAATTACTTATCTCTTCTAATAAAAATTTACAGATTGTGCTCAATCCATGGCTGTGATGTCTACTAATGCGGTAGCATTTTTATTATTAAATAGATTTAGGAAAGGTGTGTCGATAGATGAATTTGTGGATGCCTTAGATGAGCTCAGAGCCGACTTGACGTTTGTTAGAAGAGATTTGGGATTCACGGGCGATTCCTTAGATGTGATCAATTATGCTGTAAGTAACTTATAAAAGAAATGAACAAAATTTAAAATATTCTTTAATCTCTACATTTTTTTAACTAGCGTTTATGTACACTCCGCGCAACATGAATAGGACCACCCGACTTGTTGCAAGCTTTCGGTGGTTTGAAAAACAATTCATTTACTAAAAATACAATGCAAGTTTGTAATGGTATGATATGGCAAATAATACGTATTATGGCGCAATAGTGCCTAACGTTTGCATTCGGTGACGTAAGTACCACATACATATAAAATGCACCGCGCCGGTTGGATACGACCAGTATTTAATAGTAAGCTACCGGATGAGTGTCGAGTTACAACGTGTATCCGGATAAACAAACATCTGTAATTAAGGGTATTGTGCAACGATGGGACGACAGAAGTGCTTAAGTATGGAAGAAATTGGAAAAATTAAAGCGTTCCATCAAGAAGGGTATTCCTCAAGGGCTACTGCAAAGAAAATAAGTCGATCACACCAGGTTGTGAACAATTTTATTAGGGATCCCGAGAATTATGGAAAACGTTTTAAAGGGCGAACAGCATCCGTTACAACTAAGAGAGAACGTCGAGCCATATTACGCGAAGCATCGAATTCGGCATTAACGGCAAGACAAATCGCGAATAACGTTGGAACGAATGCATCGGTAAGAACTGTACAGAAGTTACTGAAGACCTGTCCGCATTTAAAACGTTTGAAAATTAAACGACGGCCTCCTTTAAGGGAATTTCAGCGCACTGCACGTCTTCAGTTTGCTCAAGCAAAAATGGGGTGGACAAGAAAATGGCAAACTGTTATTTTCAGTGACGAGAAGAAGTTTAATTTAGATGGCCCGGATGGGTTTTCTTATTATTTCCACGATTTGAGTAAAGATGAAGTGATTCAGTAACGAAGGCGAGCCGATGTTGGTTCAGTCATGGTATGGGGAGCTGTTTCCTATAACGGACCTGTTGATTTAGTAATAGTGAAGGGCAGACAGAATTCGGAAAAGTACGTCCAGCTGCTGCAACAGGTAAAAGACAAATTTTCCAACGTTATGGCAGGTGGGCCATTTATTTTCCAACAGGATAATGCCAGTATTCACACCGCGCGCATTGTTCGACGCTGGTTTCAAGAACAAGGCATGGAGGTTCTCGATTGGCCATCGCTCTCCCCCGACCTGAACATCATAGAAAATGTTTGGGGATGGTTGTCGCGTAAATTGTACTCCAATGCTACCCGATTCAGTTGCGCTGACGAACTAGAGCAGGCGCTGAAACGAAGTTGGGCGGAACTTCCCGTTGACTACTTGAGAACCCTGTATAATTCCATTCCATCCCGACTATTTGAGGTTATAAGAAATAATGGCAAAAGTACTCATTATTGAACAATAAAGTATTTTGTTATTGCAAACGCATCTTTTATTTTGTAGATTGGTCGTATTCAAGTGGCGTTTAATTACTCTACTTATAGTCATTAGTAACGTACATTTGCACTGACTTTTACAAAAATTATATTTGGTACCTACATACATCTTTTTATCAACCCTCTTATTTTCGAAAATAACAATTCCAGCGCGCTACCATGTTTATACCAACTACAAATGTCATATATGCAGTTGGTCCTATTCATGTTGCGCGGAGTGTACATTTGTTATACAAATACACATTACTGCTCATCTGAGGGATTATTGCACTAAAACTCATCTGCGTATATAAATAAATATATTTTATTATTATTTTTTTATATTTATGTATATTAGTAAAAACTGCTCCAACTAGAAACGGGCAGCGCGGTTCATTAAAAAAATTAATTCATTGGCTTTGAATTCTTGTAAGGATATGTTTCAGTAAGACGATTCAATTGAGTCATCTAGATTTCGTATGTCTATACGAACACTACTGTTCTATCTTAATACATATTTGTATTAAACACATCTGCAACTGAAATAATAAAAGTATTATGAACAAAAAATGTAATTAAACATTTTATGACTCATTAGACACGTCTTATCGATGGCGCCAAGCAGGTAACGATTTTATTGCATCCCATCTCTCTGTTGGGGGCTCGTCCCTACCTGGCTTAATTGTTTAGAATATTTTAATCGTATTTTAGTTTCTTTTTGAATATTATTGTGGTAAGGGAATAACAGTGTTTGAAATGCCCCGTGATAAATCAATAGGCGCCATAATAACTGCATGAAAAAGTTTATGCCGGCAAGCAAATAGATGCAAAATTAAATATAGCCGCATCGACAGTAAAATACATCATCCCATATCAAGAAGCAGGCGAAATGTGACCGGTATTATTTACCGTTTTGAACATAGTGTAAATTTAAATAAATTATGTAAAACGGACTTGATGAAATGATTAAATCCATCTTTAACAACATAAGCGAATAGTGGACTTTTAAAAGAAGTTCGCATGTTTGCAGAGTTGTAACATATACGAGGAGGATTAACTCGGTAATCTATAATTATTCACTTAATGGTCTTTCTCTTGTTAGATGCACTGAAATAAAAGACTTGGGTATTTACTTTGATTCCAGGCTTACCTTTGTTAAGCACATCAATCACATAACCGCGGCGGCTCTGAGGGTGCTGGGTTTCGTGATAAGGAATTCTCATTGTTTCAGTATTTCTACGATTAAGCAGCTGTACATGCCGTATGTGGATTCGAGGCTGGAGTATGCATCTTTGATCTGGCATCCTTATTATGAGATTCACAAATTGTCACTTGAAAGAGTTCAGAGAAGGTTTTTAAGGTTTTTGAGCTTTAGGGTGGGGGGTGTGTGTCCTCCGCGAGGAGTCGAGAACTCTTTTCTTCTAAATAAGTTTGGAATGGAGTCCTTGGAAGTCAGACGTCAACTGAGCAGTATTAAGTTTGTATTTAACTTGGTTAGAGGGAATATAGATTGTGCTCATTTGCTGTCTCAGCTCAATTTTATGGTACCACGAGTGTCGGCTAGACATAGCCATTGCTTTTATGTTGAAACATTTAGTACGAATATTGGTTTCAATTCCCCATTAGCAGTTGCATGTCGGGCCTTCAACGGTTTGTCGGACCATTGTGATTTAAATTTTGATTCCTTGGGGCGGATACTGGCTGTCGCTAGGGCGCGTTTGTCTTAATTTTCTTTATTTTCTTAATTATGGGTGTGTGTGTATAACCTATATTTATATTCATTTATATCTTTATTTTCTAAAGCACTGTGAACATTAATTGGTTACTTTTGTTTCGTTTGATTATCTGATGATTTGTATTTTTGTATATGTATATATATATATATATATATATATATATATATATATATATATATATATATATTGTCCTGTTATTGGATTGTAACAATCTGTTGGACAATAAAGACTTATTATTATTATTATTATTATGTTTTATTAATATTACATATGGTACAAAAACAGTTTTCTTTCAAATAAAATTAAAACAAAATCTAGCCAAGATGGAATTCAACTTTCAAAATGATCACAAGATTTTTAAAAATTCAAAGATCAACTATAACAATCTTGATTTTAATTTCACAAAATAATGCCTTAGAATGAATGGATTATTGCTGAACAAATTATGCTAGTTTTACAAAATTCTGAAAAGGCTATATCAATCTCCAAAATTATACTGCCTATAAAACTGATCGATTCTTCTCTTCTAGAAGAAATAACTCAAATTATTCAAACATTAATAGATCAGCTATCCTGGAGATTTTAAAATATAAAAGAAAACGAATTTATGGTAGAATATATTTTTCTAGATCCAGGATTTAAAAGATAAGGATTTAATGATGCTATTACAATGTTTATACTTTAAAGGGAAAAGTATAAACGGCGTTTTTATATCTCTTAACATACTTTTTTGTTTAATTTATAAAAAATTGTGTCAATAGCTTCGAAGCACCGTCCATTTGAAACTACATATTGCCAATAGTCAAATTCTATATCTGTGGTACAGTATGTACTTAAAGAAGTTCTAGAAATTTGTTTGCATTTAAATTCCCATCAATAAGGATAAGTCCTTTCTTTGTGGGTAAGATGTCAATGATTCATTAACTATTCTTCCCTACTCTTCTCTTTTCTTCATCTTCTTTCAACATCCTATTACTTCCATACTTTGTATATCGTTACTTATATGCTCCTCTTATCTCAGTTTTGGTTTTTCTCTTAGTCTTATTTTGTTATTCTTTTAACTACAAATTCTGTTTCCAATCGATTAATGTGGACATACCATCTTATTATTTTTGCCTTTACTAGCTTAATGACCGGTTTTCCATACGTCAGATATCTTACAATTACCATATAATTATCTAGACGTTAAGCTGGAGGGTGTTTCTCAATTGATTGGTAACAACGTAACATCAGATATCTATTTGTTAAAGTCATCTCCTCCATATCGATGGGTTATTAGAAAGATATTTCTAACGTTTTGACATCTTTTTCGGTTGCTTATTGGCTAATATGTGGAACGTTGCTATGTTTACATATGTATGTATGTTTAGACTATTTTAACCTTAAGTTATAGTTCGTGTATGAATTTTTTTCGTTATCATTATTTTAACAATAATATAATAACAATAATATAATATACAACATATAAAAATAATATTCACATGTATACTAAGCACTGACCGAAGTTAGATTCACAAATATGTAAAAAATGAGTTTCAACCGCTGAAAACCAATGTATCTGACATTTGCAGTTAGCTTTTAAAAACCACGATAGCGTTGTGGATTTATCTTATTAATATCTACTTGATACTCTCTTGATAACTTAAATGACATGTAACAGATATCCATGTAGGAGAAACTAAGCATATCCATATTCTCTCTATTTAATATTTTGTTCAATCTCGTTATTTGTTAATCTTCTATATTTGATTTCTCTTCATTTATTTTCTCAATCCTGTATATCTTCTTGATTATTTTCCTTTCAAAGATTTTCAGGTTTTCTTCGTCTTTGCTAGAGCTGCTTGGAGAGGTCTATGCTTTTTTTCAAGAAATTTTGAATTAGTATAATTTAAAAAATACAAATTTATATTTTCTTTATTCACAATTGCAACAATTTTTTATATTTTATATAATAGTCACTTGTCAATGAAGCAGTAATGTTTTATGTAATTATAATTGTTTCAATTAAACTTATTTCCTCTATTTCCAGGTTGAATTGTTAGGTCCTGCTGTGATACGAAAAGAAAGAGTGAATTCTGAAGAGATTATAAAGCCAATAGCAATGTTACCAAATGTTATAGAATTAACATATTATAGTAACACTTTAACAACAGTATATGCCTTACAGTCCGTTGTGGCGACTGCTCTATTTACATTAGATACTACATTAGGATTTGTAAACCAAGATGATCTGTTAGAGGCAGCTCTGGAACTTTGTGACATTCTACAATATGAATTTATTTTTGCGAAACCATGTCAAAATTTGGATGCAATTATATTGGACTGTATACAGGACTTAATTGTTAGAAAAGAAATATTTACATCGGTTAGTATACATGGAGTTCATTACTAAAAAGTTTACCGAATTGAGAGAGTAATAAAAACAATTAAAGTTTTAAATGCAATCATTCAAATTCTAAATGTAAAATCGCAGTTCTACACTACTTTTGTAATTACCTCAATTCTAATACCGTCCACTTAATCGGGTACTTCTGTTAACCAGACACTTTACAATAAATTCTCAATAAATTGATTTTTATTAATCGGATACGAACAGTTATTCAGTATTTAATTGTCAAGTTAATTTCTTAATTGTCACACGTTAAATATACAAGCATACATTTAACAGAATAGAGTGACAGTAGCGATTTAGATGAATTTTATGTATCAGTAAATATAAAATTTGTAATTCTTTTGTCTGGCAAAATTAATATAAGGTAAGTCGTAGGCTTTGTGTTTTTAACGAATTACTTTAAATTAAGTACGTGTTGTAGATAAATATAACCCACAAAAAGAATATCCTAATCTTAAATCAAAAGATTAAGATTATTGAATATTGTAACACAACAAAACTTAGTTCAAGCGAATTAGTTAGAAAATTCAGCAATGGAAAAATTTAGACAGCAAAATAATTGCAGAGAAAGACGAATACTTAATGAAATGACAATCAAATGAAAATCCTGAATTTTGAAGACGTATTCCTAAAACTCAATGGATTGAAATTAATCAACTAACTTATCAATAGTTTTCAAAAGCCAGAAATAAAAACATTCCTTTATGATGTTCAATAAAAGCCAATGTTAAAGAAATAAATAATAAGTTAAGGATTAGTAATTTTTTCGTCCCCATTGGATGATAAGACAAACTTAAAAGAAGGCGTAACATTAGTTATCGTATGATTTACAGGAAAGTGGCTAATGCAAATCAAGATTTTTGTTTCGGGTACACAACTAAATCACAAGTCTTTTCAGCACAGAAGCGACAGTGTGTAGTATTTAGTATATATAAAGTCTGCTTTGTTTTTAAGCTCTCCTCGTCATTAGAGGGTAAACAGTGTTTACCACCTCCGAGATGAGACGATTTTTAAAAATCGACCGTCCAGAAAGAGGTTTGATCGTCAACTCCTCTGGATAAATATCTAAAATCTAGCTCTCTTACCACAAGCGTTATTATCGTTGAAAACCATTACACTAAATGGGGAAGATGCATAGGTAGAAAGTTGTCGAAAGAAAGCCTAACAATATTACACTGTGCAAATGGCTGGTGATAAAGAAAAGTTACTGATAATTTAAGTCAACAAGACTAGATTGATGTTAGTAGCCTTCTTTCTTGTCGAATGGTAATACAACAAAAAATCTAGTATGACGAATTATGTTATGAGAGAAGAGTTACGTCAATTTGATTGCAGAATATGATTTGATAATTGGAAGCTTTATAATTTTAAGAGAAAGTGGCTCTACGTCCAAAAACACATGAGTAAAAAAAAATTGTTCAAAATATGGTATAGTCACGCGCTACTAAAACACGGTTTGTCTTAAATTGAAGGTTCTAAATCGGTATACGATATTGTTAAATCTATTAATATATTAGATATCATTCATTTCCTTAAAAAAGTTTGGGGTGAAGTATCTTCAGATATAATGAAAAGTTTAAAAAAAAAACGAATTTAAACATAAAGCGATAGAAGAATATGAATTGAATTAATTTATCTGTGATGCGGATGAATTTATTAATATTAATAATAATGTACATATAGAACATAATTGTACATGAAGACCTATCAGTGATAGGGATGAAAATATGGAGGATTAATTAAATAATTTAAATAACGAACACATTTCATATCGGGATGGTTTGACGAGATTCTGGTTAGAAAGAGATGATCAAAAAACATTCAATATGCTTAATAAGCTAGAAAACTACATTTTAAAGAAAAAATAGTAAAAATTAAACAAAAACGAAGACCCATTTTGGATTATTTTATAAAGTAGTCTGTAAATTATATGTACGTATGTACTTAACTATGGTTGATAACCTTTTTATTTTTCATAAAAAAAACTTTATTTTCACATATTGAAAATATTTTAATTTATATTTGTATGAGAAATGTTTTCTTCTTTTGTAACAATTTTATAACATATTAAAGATACAACTTCTAATTCTATTTTACTCAACAATTTTTTAACAATTGGACACCGCTCTTAACTAAAGCTTAATGCATATATGAAACTTTTAACAAAATTAATGTTATTTTAACTGTTTCATTTTACTATATCTCATAAATAACTGTGATTATGTTATATATATCCCACAAGACAATTCGTAACAGTAACGTAGGTTCACGTCATTTCTTTTAGCTTATTTATCAAGTGAATGTCGACAACGCTTATGTGCTAATGCAGTTAATTCGTTTTTATTATATTGCTAGGAATTGTACTGAATTAAAGATAATAATTTAGGTTCTGATATAAAAAAGGGAAACTTAATAGAGTCGTGATAATCTCTAAAAAGCTCTTCATCGAACAAAGGTATAATAGAACTTTCATAAAACTATTTAAAATCTTCAATCTTTCTTTTAACTTATAAATACAAGTTTTTATTTTCCATTTTGTAATCAGTTACTTCTTCATTTATATATTAAATTGTCGAAAAATTGATGTTGTATATTCTCATGTTTTACATAGGTTTTTTCGACGGTTTTCTTCGAAAATATTTTGCCATCTGTCAGTGTGCTTCAGTGCTGATTCACAATCGAGTCGAACGTTACCCCACGCAAGTCTGGCATGTATGGCGAGAATTACCCAACCCATATTCAATAATTTTTGGCGAGCGATTAAACTTGTATGTGGTCTCATGTTATGACGAACTGCAACTCCTTTACGATTAATGAGCTCTCGACATTTCTAGATGATGAATTCGTTCAAAATGTCCAATTGCCGATAATACACACTTGAATTAATTATTTTGTTCCTTGAAGGACGAGAAGTACGACATCTTTAAATTTCCATCACTGAAATCACAACCGTCCTCTGACGAATCTATGCTTACGATAACGTTCGAGACGAATCTCCGGGTCGAAACCAAGATCATTTTTGGACCAAACACCACTCTATATTGGAGATAGTCCACTTTACAACACTTAATTATCAGTGTATCAATGTACAAAGTATGCAAATAAAATGACCCCCATATTATTTCTTTAGATGATTCAATTAAAATATATAATTTCAAACATTTTGTAAATAACATTTACTTATCACAGTAAATACTAAAAATTTGAATTGTTATTAATTTTACTTACTTGTTCTAGAGGAATAATGTGAACAGTATAGAAGCACAGAGAAGTAGACAAATCGCCAGACAATTTGACGATTACTCCGATGACGAATATTATCCAGTAGTAGAATATGAAATAAATGATAAGTCAATAGACTACTTAAAGTTCCTTAAAAATATAGTATCACCATTAGTAGAAGCATATTCAACGTCAGCGCTTTTTATGAATAAATTGGTAGGCCGTTCTTTGCTTGAAAACGAACTAGTATCTGAGATTTTGGATGAAATTCAGCTGCAACTAGGTAATGGATGTCTATTATATGGTAAGTCATCAAAACTTTAATAAATACATAATTCTTTTCGATATATTTTCAGTATACATGTGTTTGATTGTGTCTCGGCTATTATAAGATTTTTAAATGCCATGTATAAAACTTACTAACCATTTTATTCTCAATCACATAACCATATTCAAGTTTTACCTAATACATTTGCAATTTAAACAGAATGTACGCTTTTTTATTAAATATTCCGAAAGTGCATAAAATTACTATTTATAATTCACATGTTAGTTAGAGGGGATTCAACAGCTTCTATCTGTAACACATTCATAGGAGTAGTTACACATGGCTCCCAAAATTATCTCTTTAAGCATTGACATTGAACTTTGATTAGATTTGATTAGATATTAAGCTACTCTAAGAAGGGTGATGTGCATTAAAGGCCCCCGCTAAAACAAATGGAGGTTTTACAGTACATAGAATGTTCATCCAATTGCATAATGTAAAAAATATCCGGAGGGATATATCCAGTTACAACAGTAACTTTACTTGTCTTGACTATAAAAAAAATGACATTTTGCAGGTAAATTACAATCGGATATAAAACCAGAGAACATAATATTTTTAATGTGAATTGAATTATATCTAAAAGTAGTAATAAAAGAACCTTCACATAACCATGTTTCATTTAAAACTATAAAATTCGGATATAAATTAGAGTTCTTAAAGAAACTGTTAATGTTCTATACAAAAATTTTTAATGAATCATGGTTTGCACTTGTATCGTTGTCCATGAAAGTTCATCGTAATGAGTGGATGAAATGAAGTCCTTTAAGAAGTTAAATAACGCATTTTTATTAGAGTGAAAAGCACTTTTCAAAGAATTAATTAAACCAATATTAGTAGGAAAATCCTATATGGATGTGGAAGGGGATTGGGAAGACATAGAAGCCTACTTTGCACTGTTATGTCTTTGTTGGACACATATTCCGTAGCTCTGCCATTTTTATTCATGTATATATATAATTTTCATAAGGATTTTACTTCTTAATCCGTGACTGTGTTCGAGAATTATTTATAGATCTAGTAAAGGAAAAACTCTTTTTGTGTTGTACAATTTTAGAAAACGTGTTAGAGTTGGACGGCGACTTGAAATAATGTTTATTGCGGTTGAGTTTCTATTCAGATCTGGAAAATTAACTTCGTTAAATGGTATAATTGAAGATTGTTTGTTGACCTGATAATTAAAGTCTCTTTTACATAAAAAAATTTGTCCTTGATAAGTAAATTCGGAACAGATTCTGTCCTTGTATTTTGTTCCTTCTTCTGTAGAGAGATGGTTTTGATGGCAAAAAATACAAGCAGGAGAGTGCGACATATCACATTCAGTTACATGCTCTTTGGCACATGCTGGACTACTCTTTCTTGATTTACACTATGTAGAAACGTCCTCATACCGACAAAGTTTCTACATTGTATTACAGACAGAATAAATGCTTCTGGAACCTGAACATTATAAAAAGGGTTGAATAATTTGGCAAATTTCTCCTACGAAACGTGACTATAATCGATACAGAATTAACCCAATTAATTTTATTATCTGCCTTCTCCTATTTGTGTATTTGTTTTAACAGCTAAGATTTCTCTATCATCATTAGTTTTAAGGTTTTTTTAAAATGGTTTCGATATCTAGGGAAGGGTCGATTTGTCTCAAAATCCCTTTACATGACACCAATTGAAAAGGAATATATGCTTTAAAATTATTTCTTAAAGCTAAATTTGATGAAGTAAATTTATTCGCATATTTTAGACGCGTGAATTCGATCCCTAATTTATTGTTGCTTCTCTTTTCGATTTTTTATAGCCTGTATATTATTCTGAAACGATCTATCAATTACCATGTCTCTTAATTGACCCACATTCTTATCAACAGATTGAATATATACAAGAAAAGGCGTTAAATCTGTAATAAGAATGGTTTGTTCTAGTTTGCGAAGCTTTTAAATCAAGATCTTCTAACAGTTAAATTTACAACTTTTTTGCTAAGTGGAACTGCATTTCGATGGTCTGGTTCACATGTGTTCTTTTTTTTTTGTATAAAAACCTTGATCTACCATTTTTCGTAACTCAGGTAGAAGCGAAAAGAGAATGTCTATTGACGATAATAGTGATAAATTTGAAGTGGAATTAATACGCGATTCCAAACATTATATTAACGGAACTGAACTTTCACAGGTTAATTTATCTTGGGCATCGGTTATATCCATTTGGGGGGGAGGGGGAAGCAAGCCCCCCACTGTTCTTTAGTCATGGACATGAGGAAAGGGTTTAATGATATCAAAAGATGGGAGATATATTAAATTAAAAGATATATACAAACAAAACCAATAGAAAAAAAACACTAAAAGGTGTTACACTTACCCCAGAGTACAAAAAAAATTAAAAATTCGCGCTTTAACGACTGCACCAATAGCACAACAGATCACTCCAGCGTTTTCCGCTGCTTTTTTATACATATGCCAGAAACAGTATACCACTTAGAAAAACATTAGTTCAATTGAATTAACTTAAACTGGTTAAATAAACCAGGCTTGGTATTTTTACTCATAGTAATAAAGTTTCCTTAAATTTAAGGGAAAAAAACATAATATCTTTATTAAATGCGCTTAAAACAATTCTCATAGGAATTTCTCCAAGGTTGTAGAATAAAAACTTGTAAATTAAGTACCTTTTTGAACTCGGAATATGTTATTGGAAATATCTACATCTAATTGAACAGATTTAATATAAAGTTTTGTTTTAGCGGAATGTCTGTCAGTGGATTCTATCAAGAATGCTCTTAAATTGTTGCAAAAGTGGGACATTTTGGAGTGTCACACAGAGAAGAAACTTAGATTGTTTTACCTGAAAGAGAGCCAAGACAACACGGATAGTGTCAGGACTTTATATAACAAAATTAATAAGTTCAAAAATAGTAGTAGGAACCAATTGTAGTTTTAACCAAAGTTTATTTTCTAGTGAATTTATAAGTTAAAAAAATGTTGGTTTTCCTCTTGTAATTTAATTGTTCATTTATATTTTGTACTGATAGATTTAAGGTTGTTTCTGTGCACCTTCGTCAATTTAAATAATTGTACTGTTTATAAATATATTTAAAAGGATACCTATTGTATAAAGTATTTTTGTATATACATTTCAAGTATGCATATGTAAGGAATTTTACGAAGTGTCACTTTTATTTTATGCAAGCGGCGCTTGACCTGCAATTGCTCATTATATCCTCAACATTATTTCAGAACAGTAATACTGTGATAATGGGAGTAGGTAATAATTATCAAAAAATATATAAATCGATTTTTATACAAACTAAAGAAGCAATCATGTTGTAAGATGATTGTATTTAAATTGTAAATATAATATTCTAATAATTTGTGTTTTATTTGTATTTATACAGAATTGGAAAATATACGAAATATAGCAACTTTTCCAAAAATAATGATAAATTTCATGCAAACACTAGTTAATAATAATGTCCTTTATTTCATTGAATAGTATTTATCTAAATAAAACCTTATCTGCTAATTAAAATTACAAAAAAGATGTAATCTATTTATCAAATTCAGTTGTACAAAATTAGAGCAGTAAATAAAATAAAAATCGTTTTAAGGTGAAAATTAAACATTAAAATTAATATGGAGCACACTTCTCTTGTGTAGATTCTGTATTTTTTTTGGCAAATTAATAGTTAATTGGAACATGTGTATTTCTTAAACCAACAGGGTTGTATTTTTGTATTCTTGCTTAGCTCTAGCTCGTAAATTCTCTACTAAATTATTAAGATCTGAATACACTACATAATGTTAATTTTATTGAACTTAAGCCAACATCTTATATGTTGGAACTGAGCTTTCATTGGTTGCACCCAGATACAGTAAATGATGTTTTCTATTCTGGTGGTATTTTTGGCAACAAAGGTCACACTGAATGCAAATAAAGTGAACCCAAGCTTTGTAGTTTGGGCCACTTTAGTGCACATATAGCAGACGATATTTCTCTGGCTGCATTCATAGTAGGAATGACTATGCACACTCCTTAAAAAAAAAGGATAACCAATAAAAACGCCATCCAACCTAATCACTAAATGTATCCGCACTGTAGTCAATAATAATTGTAGTTGTAGTGAATAATAGTAATATTAATTATTTAATATTTGGTATTTGTAAGTTTAAACATATTTATTTAGCCTGTATTGACCGAGCAAGAAAAAAAGATTATACTTTACAAATTATTAACTTTAAAGCTTCAAGTTATCTATACAACAATCTAAGCTTTCACTCCAATGTTGGTTATTTAAGTTAGGACAACGAAATTTTTTACTATTCCTATATGTAAAAACCTTCGTACACCAACAAACTTAGAAAATATTGGAATGTTTTATAACAGTCAACTTCTGGAAATTTAAAACTATTTGCATTCTGGATTTAGATCTTGGAAATGAACGTATTTAACTACTGATCAGTTGTAAGCTTTCTATTAATTCTTTATAAATTTCTAATTATCTATTTCTGTTAATGTAGTATATAATACATATTAGATAAACTGATAATTGCAACACAATTAAACTGTATTTTATGTACAGCCTTTTTTCTCTTTATGGGGAATGCATTAGGGTACTGTTGTATTTTTTTTTTGTTTCCTTTGACTAAATAATTTAATAATTAACTATTTTGTTCTAACAATTTGAAAAGTGTATTACTTTTTTTACAGAGGGAAATGAAAACTTTTGTCATTCTGTGAGTGATTTTTGTTAACAAGTTTCTTTGTAAATTGGAGACTTATTAATCCAACATTGATTAATCTTAAAATTGTCATTGACATAGGATTCGCCATATTGTTTAAGAGTAACAAGAATGTTTTATTTATTTAAATAATCATTATTACTTGGGCCTTTCATGATTTGCTTTATATTATAAAATGCAACTATACATTTATTTACATCCAAACTTTGCTGCTATTTTATTTAGTATTTTATACTTCTTATTCATTCATAAAGACTTTTCCTTTTACATTTTATATGATTATAATTTAGTAGTCTCCATCATATGCATTCAAATTTTAATAGCAGCGAACATTCGTAATTTTCCAAGTTAAAATTATCTTTTCCTTTTGCTTGTCCAAATCTATTCTAAATCTACAAAAATATTGTAAACGGTTTGTAATACTTGACATTTCTTTCTTGTTTTCTTGAAATTATACTTCATTTGTTTTTTATGAGTTTATAATCTTCAAAATCGTTTCAGAAGACCATTGTTAAATAATGTAATTAACAATTATTAAAAAGAATTCCAAAAGACTGGTATAAGCATATGCTATTAATGGTCACACTAAAATTAATGCTTTGCAACAAATTTGTTTTATCCAGAGCAAAAGAAAATAACAATATAAGCCCATGACTTTGATTTTATTTCCCAATTTCTTATATTCAGCCATTCAAAATCCTTCCGATATCAAACCTATCATTTTTGCTATCTCTTTTTTCTTCTTCCATCCCTTGCAGATTAGCTTTCTGATTGGTGTGGTGTGTCCCAGCAAGCATATTTTTGGAGATTTCACTAGGAAGTTCGGATTAAGCCCTGATTAAATGTGTTCCATTACCTTTTAACTTTTCTCAGGCAAAAATAGTTTTTCAAAGACTAAAGAAACTTCATATTTCAATATAGTCAAACTAATGTTATATGGTATTATGGTTAATAAAATTGAAAATAACTAAAATTTTTAGTAATTTGATTCTATTGAATATACGTATGTTAATGCTGGATTTAGGAACGGTATTGTTAAGGAAAAATAACTATCTCAATTGGCTATATAAAAACGGTAGAAAAGTAAAGTAAATTTTGTTTTTATAAAACATGATCAAGTAAATTGACTATTTGGAGAATATTAAAGCAATTAAGATATTTTAAAAGATGAACAGTATGTTGTGTGGTAATTGATGGCGCCACCAAAACGATTAAAATATTTGCAATATTGAAAATAATATAAGCGTACCTTAACTAAATTAAATCATTACTATCAATAAAACACAATTTCAGTAAATTTTATGTTATGCGACTATTATCACTTAAACTATCCCCTATAGCTCAATATTAAATTGACGCATAGACAAATTTAAAGCGGCACAACTTGAGAGTAAATAACTGTGTTTAACCCCATCTACAATCCCCGGGCAGAACTAAAATCGACATTATTCACTTCGACCAATATTTTGAATTTTCTGTATAAGAATTTACTAGTTTTTATTCCTCTTATTATATAAAGTAAAATATTTAATTCTAACTAGTTTGAATACTGCACTTTATTTTTATACCTATAAGAAGAATAAAAATCTAATGTTATATAGAATATAGACTAATGAATAATGAATTTACTTTTTATCTTATGTATAAAATAAAAGATCTTTTTGTATTATTATACTTTTTTAATTTCTTGTAATAATTATAGAGTTGATATTGAAATCACCTGAACTAGGTAGCACTTTTCTTTGCAAAATTTTATTATTACTTTTATTGTATATCATGTTTCAAAAAGAGAGACAAATTTCTGAACAGGTTCCACGCCCAAATTACAACTTATAAAAGTCACGACAAATGTAATAAAAAAATAAATAAACAGTTCTATTGTTACATAATCCACCCATTAGAATCTTTGTTTTTATGTGCGTAGATAAGATATTTGTTTAGAAAAGACATGTAAATTTATTTATTACATTTCCTTTCAAAATGAGGGAGACAAATTTATGAACTGACCCAAACGATAGTTAATTCTCATTGGTTGAGAGCAAGGCAAAATCATGTAGTCGTAAGCCATCAACTGCCGAATATTTTGTCATCTCTGACTGTTTATATCACGTTTGTGCGTTTAGAGATTTGTTTGTCATAGTAGTTTAACTATTTTACATTAGTTCTTTCTAGAGCTTTGACTTGCAGATTAACAGATAATGTAAGTAATATGTGACTACACAATCTTCACTTGTACTAAAATTATATTATTTTGTAGCAGTTGATTTCAAGAATGGATGTAGACCTTGGCACCAGCACTGCTACAAACACAGGCGTGTATTCTCCTCTAAAGAAACGAAAGAAAAAAAACCACTTGAGTAGTGCTGAAAAGCAGACAATAATTAATTCTTACAAAAAATTGTATTGGATACACCCGTTTGAGCAGGTCTCCAAACTAATAGGTAACTTTATTGAGTGTGATATGTGGAACATATCTCTACAGTATAAAATATGATTCTAAGAATTTCCAGAACAACAGTATATCAAGTTGCTGGTACATATAAAAAGACAAGGAATATTTTAGAGCCCAAAAAGATAACTGGTAGACCTTCTGTACTGCTGTCTTTTGATGAGGCTATTAAAATTGCTGTTCATCAAATAGTTCAAAACATGTTTTGTGACAATGAACTTCCAACGTTGAATAAAGTCTTGATTTACATAAATAACAGTAGTGAACTACCAAATATAAGTTGCTCAACATTATATCGATTAATGAAGCAATTGAATTTGTAAGGATATTTATAGTACATTAATATATTTAAATAAAATTCTGTTATATATTGCAGATACTTCAAATGAAATAGAAATAGTGCTATTGAAAGAAAAAGATGATATAAGATGGAGATGCCAATATCTGAAATATATTTCATTATATAGATTCCAGAATAAATCGATTATATATTTATAGGAAACCTGGTTGAATGAGGGTCATACTAAGGAGAAAGAATGCACTCACAAAATGTTTTAAGTCATAGACAGCCCTTTGTGGAAAGACTTACCGCAGGATTAAAATAGCTATTTGGAAAGGGATGCCTGCTTATAATATTGGCAGTTTAGATAGCTTCATAGAAAATAGTTTGCTAGTATGTAAAAATTAGAAAACGTCTGATTTTCATGAGAGAATGAACACCACAGTGTTTAAGGACTCGTTCACCAAGATATTACTTTATTTACCAAATAATGCTGTTGTGGTTAAGGATAATACACGCATCATAGCTGCAAGGTTGACAAGACACTGTCAACTTCATGGAAAAAAAATTAACATACAAAATTGTCTATTCAGAAATTTGTATCTCTGAGAGTATAGTTTAAGAAAGTTCTAATAGTATGTCATTACAGACACGATGATGTGATTTTGAATTGCTCTTAACCAATGAGAATTAATTGTAATTTGTTTGTTCAGAAATTTATCCCTTCCTTTTTTAAATACAGTATAGTAGAAAATAACAATGTAAATAAAATATTTTATTATAGACTTGTAAAAACTGTGAATTTACTAGGACTCATAAAAAATTATAAAGAACTCCTTCTACAAAAGTCCTTACCTGTTAGTTTGATACTTTTCTTCCTAATATAGGATCAGGGGCTTTCTTGTACTACTGCATCAATTATGTTACTTAAATCAATATCTGTTTCTGACGCATTTTGAAGTAGAAACATTTTCAATGTCGTCTAATATCCAAGTGTGATTGGTTTTATATTTTCTTCAAAACAATATTTAATGCATTTACTAATTGATTAATTATGCTACAAAGGTTTAATTTACTTGGTAAATAAAGTGTTGCTATAGCATTTGAAGTTAATCTATTATTTCCTGTTAGATGTTTTGTCTCAAAATGCTTTCTGCAAATGGTAAATGCATATTGTTTATTCTCAATTTAACAGCTGAGAGTTTCCCATAGCATTAATTTTATTAAAATTTGCAAAATAACATTGTCTAACTAACATATTTAATAATTCTAAAAATACTAAAATGTAAATATTATTACATTAGTCAAAATAAATATAAGTAATAATAATTATCTAAAAACAGGTTCAAATCTTCAAGATCACGCGTGTAAACTTGCCAATATTATATATCCAAATATAACTACTAAAACAAACAATTTTCATAGAGACAGCTAATTTACCGACAATAGTTACTATAGCTTGTGGCATCTTTAATCCCCAGGTAGACCTAAAAAACTTTCCCAATGCTTCTCTTTTAACATTATGTCACGCCCGAGTAAGTTTAATCCTCAAGGTCAAACAAAATTATAGTTTATCACACCAGATTAGGAGGGCACTGCTTGGACGAATATTATAGAACCCTTGAAATGACAACAGTATTTTCGTTCTTATTTCCTGTTGAATCGGTTAAGCTGGGTTAAACTTCATACGTCATTTGCATGTTATTTGGGTTATTTATTGGTTATTGTCAATTGTTGTTGGTGTTTGTTATTTTTGTTTTTTTTTCTTACCTTTAAAGCTTGTTCGTTGTTGTTATAAAACAGTACTTTTCAGTACTAACGCCGCATCAATTTTGTTGCACGTGCTTTGATTTTTTGAGTTAAACTCAGAAATATCAAAAATGGGGTTTAAGTGTTGCGTTCCTGGCTCCAGTAATTACAGCAATAAAATTAAGTTTCATCGTATATCATATAAAGATGAAGAGGTAAGTACACTTCAAATTGTTGAAAAATGTTTATGTGATTTAAGTATTCCTTATATAATAGATGTACAATGAATGGCTGCGGAGGATAAACAATCCAAAATTATGGGGTTTGCATCACAGGATTAAAAGCCGGAAGCCTTCCATTATTACATTTACCAAGTATGTTTTACAGCTCAATATTTGAAAAAATTAAAAAAATAATATCTTTATTTTAGGTTTTACTGAAGCTACTGCAGAAACAACCACATTAGTTAGTTCATCATCAATGCAATCACTCAGTATGCATATTTGATGTTTAATAGTTTTTTGTTGACATTTGTCAAGCCTTTTATATATTGTAGGTTATACAGAGGTCGATATTAGAGGAAATTCTTTCGACAGTCCCTTACCAGGTACATCCTCATTAGAAATTCTTGGTACATATATTTGGTACTTCCAGTCAAATAATTGTTAAAAATTTATCTTACAAAATGTTGCGAAGCTTTCAGAATAGAGTAATATAATTTAGTATTGTTTTTTGTTTGTTTTAGATATGGGAGAAAGAGTAAAGAAGACACCACCTGAT
>JAVIWB010005961.1:0-83852 GCA_031893035.1 Dermolepida albohirtum
ACATATCTTTTTATAAAGCGGGAACGAAATTACGCGCTGTATAAGATGGAAATCGTCAATAAAATCATACACTCAGTTATTCCACGCCTGTTTACATCCTTTAATCATAATCTATTAATAAATATCAAGCAGACGCTTGAGTAACCGAAAATTTAAAGAAACCCCTAAAATAAATATACAAAATTGGTAAAATTTTACAATGCATTACTATATTAAGTGATATAAATATAAAATTATTAAGTTACATTTAAAATAATAATATTATATTGTTCGAATAAAGAAAATATACTACTATATCTATTCAAAGTAATTTTTTCGGCATAAATTATCATTTATACACTAGAAAAATTTCTCAATCACAACGAAAAAGTGACAGATGTATGTGGAAAAGTGACATAACTTTGTGTATGGTTATAAGTAACTTTTTCGTTGTGACTAAGAAATTGTTTATTTTCCAAAGGGTTAATTGATATGGAAAAGCCACTTTATCTAGTTTTTAAAAGACATTTTTTAAAGTGTGTATTAATTGTTGTTATTATAGCATATTTTGATATATGTTGCTCACATAACAGTTCTTGTGATTACAGATTACTTTTTCCAAGGTAGTTAATATGAAATGTACCACACATGTATGAAAAGTATTTTACAATGACTCTGAAATACCAAAAATCCTACTACTATACTAAATACCCAATACCAATGGCAATAACTATTGACGTGTCAACGACTGTACGCGTTACTCTGTAATAAATTCCTATTCAACTATTAAATATAGGAATATTACCACAAAGAAAGAAATCGAAATATACTTCAAGAAAGGTAAAGATCTAATTATAAATATTGAAATGGTGTTAAGATCGAGAATGACCTATAGAAAAGGAAGGTCTAGAAATATGAATGAGGAAAATAATGAAAAAAGATTAATGAGAATTGATCGCAAAGGAAGTGGTACCCTAATGATATGGTTTAGCCATCAATTATACCATTTATGAAAGCGTATCGAATAAGATGGTTAGGTCATGTGGATAGGAGGGAAAAAATAAAAAAATGTCTGTCAAGTGAGATTGATGGTAAGCCAAAGACCAGAGCTTCTCAGAACTAGATAGATGCTGGAAAGCATTTGCAGAAGAATGGAATGACGGACTGGAGAAAAGTAAGCGAATAGAAAGAAATGGAACCAAATTTATAAGCTATGGTCCTAAACGACTTGTTAACACTGTATTTATTACCGTAAAACGTTTGCCTTGTGATATTCCTTTTTCATTTTAAACACATAGTATTTTTAAAACTTGCACTATTAATATAGTATTATATACATACTGTAGTAATGAATGGGTTTGATAAACTATCATTTTTGGAAAGCAGTATATTTTTTTGAATAGTAAGTAAGTAAATTCATATCTGAGCAGTTATGATACTTTATCACGCGTAAAAAATATGAATGAAATAATAAATAAAAACATTATATGCTTATTTAAGTCGCGCATATTCATATCAAATACATTTTACCAGCGCTAGCATTATTCACAGTTATATACTGTCTTGTAAAATTGTCAACAAATTTTTTGACAATACCTGTTCTAAAAGGCACATATTATCTATTTGCATTCTGTGCCTTGCAAGTCTAGATCTTTTATGGGCGATAAAACTTACAGGTATTATGAATCTTTTTTTTCTTGTAAACTATGTTCGCAACGCTAAAAACATAAAGCATTCACAGGACGACAGATTGAAAACAATACAAGGATGCGGATTATCTCTTATCGATTGTATTCGTAAAACAAACCGTTGCAATAAAACACCAGACTACACAGATATATACATATGTATGTATATATTTGCAGTCACGGAAAGGTACTCTTGTAATTCGAAACTTTGATTATCAGTTTTCAGGGTCGTAACGATAGACAAAAGTCTACCGTTACAAACAAAAATTCGAAAGTGAAGTTATTTCAAAGAATTTCACTTATAAACATTATCTAAAACTAATTAAATAAAATTGCAAATCCGGATTTTAACATAAAATTGCGGAATTGTTGGCAACTTAAAAAAAATCTTCAATTATTTGTAGTCACCAGTATATTTATAAATTTTTGGTACTTGGAATACTTTTTAAAGTTTCAAAATTGTAATTCATTTGTTCTATTTCATACGAATACTGGATGACTAATGAATCTTTCCCAAAATGAAGGGAAAAGGAATGAAACTAAAAGCAAGGCAGAGATTCCAATTAGTGCTTTCGTCAACCTTTCCAAGAAATGAGACAATTGAAGGACATCTTTGGACGACAACGACTACTCCGAAAAATGCAATAACAAACATTTATTTCATAAGTCGACCAGTTAACTTTAAAGTATAGTACATACATATGTACATATATACGTACACACACGACATATGTATTTCTGTCTATAAGTATGTAGGCACATGCAAGTATTATACATATACATACATAAGAAATTATTTTTTCCCAGTCATTTGTTTAATTGATCGTTGGGTTATATAGATATCGATGCGTCACACTGTCGTTATCGTTTCAATGTTTCGTTATTTAATAAATACTGCAAGTTTCATGCCGTGGCATTTTAGGATAGGAGATACATACAGAAGTGTACTTACGCAGACCAGTTGACCTTGATTCTTTTGCTAACGGAATAAAAAATGTTTCATAATAGTATGTATGTACCTGTGTACTTTGTGCGTGCACCTTTTATTTATGTATGTATATATATATTTACATGCACTTATGATAAATATGCAAAAGCTGTAACTATAGATAGAGCTGATAAATATACAAGGAATGTCAATTTAGAGTAAATGCTATTATAATTAAATTTTATATGTACCTAAGACTTGTTTAATCAAAAAATGGCAAAAAATCCCTTACCATACTCTGTATACGTATTTTGACAACTAAGTTGTCATCACCAGCAGATTATTAATCACAGCACACTCACACTGTTGTCGTTAGAGTTTTACTTTTTTTCAGTTAATTCAATTAACCAGTCTCTGATAATATTTATCTAAAACTTGTTTGACTATCATCTTTCATCCCTTTTTCCGTGTTTCTTGTTTAAAATTTTTAATCTTCATTTTTTTCTAGATCTTTTTGCATATTTAAGCACCAGTTAAATTTATGCGTCACGATTACTTTTTTCTCAATAAGCTAATACAAAATTTATATCGTATACTCGGGAACAGGGATTTATACAATATGTCAGATAATTGTTTTGTAATATGTTATACGAGATAGAGTATGTAGTTCAGTGGTATGATGAGGACTTCCCACCTTCACTTATCCATAAGCGCAAGGAAGTCTGCCCAATGAATGTGCGAGGGTGGTTCGGAATGTTCTTGGCTTAACAATAGATTTTCGAGAATTTTTTTTATTTTTTAATATAATCATCCTGCAATAAAATAAATTTCAACCAACAATTTTCCAATATTTGGTACGTAGACTTCCGCGGTCGTGGTCCATGCTATCTGCTTCTGGGTTTCCGGGCTGGAACCGCGTCACTAGTATATCTGCCGACGTTTCAGTGCAGTAGTTCAGCCCTGAAGATGTCCCATACAAATGGGTACGAAACGTCGGCAGATATACTAGTGACGCGGTTCCAGCCCGGAAACCCAGAAGCAGATAGCAATTTTCCAATATGTTCAATTCGCGAAATAAGTGGTTGTCTCAGGTTTGACATCATTTCTTGTGCAATAAGCAATTTCTTCAGATTTGTTAGAGGTAGTAATCGCTGGAAGCCCTTCAGCTTAGATCATGGAATTTTGAAGCAACTATCTAAGATCTGTGCGTAGACGCATTATTGTGGTTAAAGGAGGACTTTACTTTTGGCCAGATTTGGATGCTTAGCCCGAATAGCATCGTTCAATTGGCTCAATAGTAAACTACTCCCCGGTGATGATCCTGCTTCGTTCGAGTAATCAATGGGCACCATATATCAAGAATTACTGAAAACCGCATCACGACTTTTCCTGCTGACAGTACCATTATCGTTTTCTTTAGTTCACATTCACTGTTTAGTGGTTCTTGCTTTGTCTCTGGTGTGTAGTAATGAATTCATGTTTCATCTACTATTATGAAACGTCCAAGAAACAGAATCCTGTTTAAATAAGTCTAAACATTCTTGAGAAATATTCATTCGATTGCGTTTACTGTCACGGTACTCATCGAGCGGAAAACTTTTCCATATCCAAAACATCATGTAAAATGTAGTGAAATGTAGTCGAGATCTTTACAATGTCAACAAGATCACATACCTTCTTCAATAGACGATCATTTATGCCCATTGTTTGTAGCGGTTTTGAACGTCCAAGACGTTTACCATGTGCAATGGATATACGATCTTGTTTAAATTCACCATCCATTTTTTATCAATGAAAATGAAAGGAAAAATTCTTTTGGTGGAGTCTAGGAGTCTAACTGACTCGTTCTTATTGTTATCGAGGAAAGTACTTTATAAACAGCTTGTACTCGATTTTATCAATTTTTTATAAAATGTCAAAACTTGTTTGCTTTACTCGATGCCAGTGGCGGCTGGTCAGGTGAGGCAGGTGAGGCAGTGCCTCACCATCTAAATCTTGGAATTATAACAAGAATAATATGTATACTTTTAAAATTCTTTATAAATTAATTATCATCTTTTATTCAGAATTTATCTTATAAACAATAAGAAAATAGTTTTAAATAAACCGGCATTACAAGCAAAGTACAAATTTATCATTTCATTTTAATTCCGTGCGAATGTACGAGCGCGTATACTTGCCCCGACCAACTTCATGCTTGATCTATGTATATCCCTACTAAACACGAATATTTGAGGCCCGGCCACTCATTGCCTCTCATTGAAAATTTATAACGCACTACAGCAGTCAAAAAAATTCTCAATTTCTATGGAAATTACAGTAAAGTATTAGCTACATATTTAAGATAACAAAGAAGAAAAAATATTCAAAAAGTTAATAGATTTTTCTAACTTTATTGTGAGATTTTTGAATTTTTTAATAATATAGAAAGCATTATTAATAGGATAAATTAAGTATTTATTTAATGATATAAAGATGTCTAAAGGTTTACATTCTTCTTGTACAGTTTCTCAATATTTCCTCCACGCAAATAATATGTTTTAAGTTTTAACAGGAGTATTTTTATTGTTTCAAGTAGATATTGTTTAGATATCAATGTATGTATGTATTATTTAGCCTGAAGCCAATTTGAACTGAGCCTCTCATCGAATCACAATCGCCGAACTACCGAATATACTCGAGGCTGACATTCTCGGCCCGAATCGCAAATTACAGCAGTTGGGGGAATAACAAAGTTAGGTTAAATATTTTAATATTTGTTTAGTGATATTTTCAGTGATTTAAAAATTGTGAATATGGATTTAGAAAATGTAAGAAATACACAAGACATTGTAGATTTTTTAATAAGAAATACGTTCGTTGTTCTATCGGTAGAAGATCAATTATATGTCAAAAACCTTCCAAGACCAAACCCTGGTTTATCAAAGTCTCTTACAATACACGGTAAGTCTAACAGAAATTTCAATAATAATAATAATAATTACGTTTTTTGCTTGATAAGTTTAGAGAATTTCGGGAGTGTGATACATATTTCAGTACTGTATACGAAAATTCGATGTCAGACGAATCTGTTGCACATAAAAGGCGTAGAATTGATGACGTTCCAGATACTAAACAAAATTATAGAAAATTATTTTTCGAAATTCTAGATACGTTTATTAGTCAAATTGAAATTAGATTTATTGATTTAGAAAAACTTGCTTTTTTTGATTTATTAACAGAAAGTAAATTTGAAGAATATTCGAAGGCATTTCCTCAGAGGCTCTTAAATAATTTGTTTGAACAATATAAATTTTTTGATCAAATTCAATTAAAAAATGAATTAGCTGTTATTTATAGTGACATGCAACTCCTTGGTAATTCTAAAACACCATGTGAAATGTTAAGATTTATGCACGAACAAAAGTTAGCCATCTGTATGTCAGAACTTTTTAAATTGCTAAGTATAGTAGTTACCATATCGGTAACTTCCGAGTCCGTTGAGCGAAGTTTTTCCACATTGAAACGTATAAAATCGTATGTTAGAAATACAATTGGACAACAAAGACTTAGTAACTGTGCACTAATTGCAATCGAAAAGGAATTGGTTAAAACGATGACGAGGGATGAACGATTTTATAATGATGTAATTGATTATTTTGCTAACACAAAAAACCGGAGGATACCTTTGCCATACAAGAAGTAAAATCTATTAAATGTAATTCTACGTGCAATGACAATAAAGGAAATTCTCTGTATTTTAAAATATTTTCATTTTGCATGTAATTTTGAAATTTTTTTATTGGATTGTTGTTGATTTATATATATATATACATATATATGTATATATTTGTTATATTATTAAATTTTATATTATAATAGGAATGTATTTATTTTTTATTTTTAAATCCTAGAAGATTGAGTTCTTATTTTCGATTAATGTTTTTAGAATTTGTTTGATTTTTTAGAATATTTATTTTCGTTTCACAAGGGTTTGCTTTGAAACTTCGTTTTCCCTTAAAAATCGAATGGGGCGCGATATAGGGCTCAGTTCACGTCTGGCAGCCCTGTTTGTACTGGAAGCCCTATATACATATATATAAATATATATAAACTGTTTTTATATGTAGTAGGTATATAGAGTTTATTAATCAATTGTAAACAATTTTGAATATTTATTATTCTATCTGCCTCACCATGTCAAATACTCACGAGCCGCCACTGCTCGATGCCACTAATAAGTAATTAAATGATTCTTAGTTGACATAGACGTTTCAGATGCGTGCATTTATTGCACGCTAACTAGAGATCATGTGTGACACATATTGAGTTAATTGGTAATATTTGCGCCATATCTGTAGGTTAGGTTGAAAACATTCCGAATCCTTATACAAGAATATTCTAGAACTATTTCATCTTTAGTATACAATGTTATGTTTTAAGTATGTCTTTCCTCACTATTTATACTCATGCCTCTGCAAACTATTGTCAATTGATAATCGACGATTTATGTTATATAGATTTTGTGTAATATAATAATAATAATAATAATAATAATAATAATAATAATAATCTTTAATGCCCAACAAATAACAATCCAATTACAAGACATATTACTAAAATTAAGAGTAATAAGTGCAGTTAATTTAATGCACAGAAAGCACCCAGTCAAACAAGACGGTCGGTGTTTATTAATGCTGCATTAGAAAGGGCTGCACATACATATGTATGTATTACAGTGGAGCCTTGTAAAAAAACATTGGTGCTTGTCCTAAGTATTGAAAAAGTTGCCGATGATCTAATATCAAAACTGGATACGAGGAAATCAATTTGAGACAATAGCTCAGTAGAATCAATAGAATTATTAATTAATTTAAAAAGAAAACCACCACTAGCTTTCTCTCTATGTATACAAAGGGATTCGAAATTATGTCTAGCAAGTAGACCTTCATATGCCGTATCAAAGGCAGGATAAAGTCTATCAATCCTATAAGAAAATATGTCATAAATCATTTCTGCACACCAGGAGTAACTGCTGGCAATGATAATGCGTGCACCACACTATTGAAGCATATTCCATTTTGGACCGGATAAGAGAACAGTAAAGAATCTTCAAAGTGTGCGGGTTACTAAAACCCTTGCAGGACCGAATAAGGAAGGAATAGACTTCTAGATGTTGATGTAATTATGTCACTTATATGCTTAGAAAAGCTAAGGTAAGAGTCAAACAAAACTCAAAAGATCTTTGAAGTCGTATACTCTAGATATAGTAGATTGACGAACATTATAGTCACACATATGTTGATGTTTAGCTAAATCTGATTATGGGTACACCATTCGTCAATAATGCACAGATTTGTTTGAAGCTTAGTCCTATTCTCAGGTGAATTAATATTGCTAAAGATTTTTAGATCGTCGGCATAAGCTAATACTGCAGTCAAGACGTTTCAAGAGATCGTTAACATAGATAATGAACAAAAGGGGTTCCAAATGGGAACCCTGTGAGACTTCAGAGGAAATATCGAAGAGATTAGATGAGATTAGCGATTTTACAGATAGGAAAAACAAATTAGTAATATTCGAAGCAAAGCCAAAAGATGTCAATTTGGAAATCAAAATGCCATGGTTTATAGTATTGAAAGCGTTGCTGAAGTTCGTCTACATGACATCAACTTCTAGACGTTTATCAAGTTGTTCCCCGATAAATAAAGTAATAATTATAGTTTATGTATATATATTATAAAGAACTATATAGAACTATTCTGTTTTGACTGCTAACAAATAGATTTCAATAAAGAAAGAGGATCACGTTTTATTTTAAAATCCATTAGTGTAATGAACATAAAATCAACATGTGATATTGTCTTTCTAATAAATAATTTGCAAACAACTCGATTTTCAAGAAAATTACATCATATACAAACGTCCATATACGTCGTTTGTGATTTTGATTATAATTGTAAATAATTTTTCTATTTTGTTCAGAAACTGTACATTTCGTATCAACATATTTTTAGATACCAAACATCACAAGGTTTTCACTTGAATTTAGTTACGATAAGCAGATAAATTTGACTGACATACAGACTTTATTAGACTTAATTACGATTACGCAGAATGTTACAAACTCCGCAATTTCTTCTTTATCTGTAACATTACCCGCTTGCATTTCCAAGTATGTTTTCCATTAATTTCAAATTCTAAGAACGCAAGCGATGTGTTATATAAGTCTGCTATCTATAGGTATCTTAACGCAACCAATTATGTAATAGCTTTCATATCGATTTGATATGCCAATGTCACGCATTATTACCCCATGAAGAAAAAATAATTCAACTTGTAATCTAATAAATTATATTGAAATATGCTATTGCTTTTATTTATTAAATAGGCTGCGGTATGCGTCACACACTGTAATATTTATGTTTATTAGTACGATTATTAAAATTCTATCAATAAAAGTTGTACATTTATTCTAGTTTCAATGTCACTGTATCTATTGATTGTGTGTATATACAAGTTACTATACAATAATATTATTACTGGATCAAATAGAATAATATTTATACCTGCTGAGGTATGTGATAAGTAACTGTATTATACATACTATACACATTTTTTATGCTAAGTATTGTATATATATTTATAGTTGTTTGTTGATGTAAAGCATTGAAGCCTTGAAGAAAATATGGCATTTTATTGTGAGTCATAACAATGAAAAATGGCAATGGTTAAATACCATAGAGAATAGGGGTACGACATTACATTATTTTAAATAATTTTTAGACGCTACTCCATTATTCTTCCTTGCAAAAAGTCAATTAATTTGGTGATTTGGTGGGTTGGAGCGAGTATAGATGAAAAAATCGACTTTAGAATTATTGTTTAATGATCAACAACGCATTAATATGTACGGAATACATGCTTAAATAGATCAAAAAAGAAATCTAATGTTAACTCTCCGTCAGAGTAGGAAAAAATTCTGCTCGCGAGCAGAATTTTATTTAATTCGTTCGTTTTAAAATTTTTGCTCGTGAGTTTTATTATTTAACTCGCGAGCACAAACTTAACTCGTAAGAATAGTTCTTTTTAACATAGAAAATATAACTCGCTCGAATTGAATACGTTCGCGAGCGAGTTTAATTCGAGCACTATCCGTACTCTGCTCTCCGTTCCAGAAGTTAGATACGATTAAGTCGTAGTTACTGCATGTATAAAAGTCACATCTTTAGAGTCCAGACCTCCGATGATTATCTATAAAGTTAAAGGTACCTACTTTCACTCAAGAGTGAATAGAGACAGATCAATGTTAATAATACAACTAGGTCAATGAGATTTATCAAATTCAAAAATTTGAGAAGTTATCCATTATAGTACATGATGACTGTATACAGACAGTTTAGACATAAGTACTATATACTACAGTAATATTTTAATGGAGTATAAAAAAATTCATCATGCAAAGTTAAAATACATATGTGCCAAAAAAATTCGTTTATAGATCTACATGCAGTTTTTAGCAATATTTTGCAGCAACTTTAAGAATACTTTGTTTTCAAGACTTTTCCTATAGGGTAAAGATTTTTTTGTCCGAGTATTTGCGATTTTTCAATATCATCTGTTATAACAATTTAACATCTTCGCCCACCTTCATAGGAAACGTCCCACCATTACTGAGACCGGACGGTAGTGGTTTCACAATCTTTTGTGATTCTTGCGATCTTCGAGCATGCATATACCCTATTATATTATCGATTAAACTTTTCCTCTATGATGAAGATTCTCCTGTCCGAGAATTTGCGATGTCCTCATTTGTTGTAATGATTTAACAGTCTCTTCGCTCTTACAGTTCTTATAGCCTTCAAAACTGGTGTAAAAGATGATGCTTGTTCCTTATGTGAGTCTTCATGCCAAAATATTTTCCAGTAATATGAAAGATTATTTTGGGTGTGAGGTTTGTTTCATGGGACGAAATTGTTTGCTTTTGCACAGGATTACGAAGGATTCTTGCATAAACAACTGCAACAGTATTTAATGTATATGTGGAGCGACCGGTACGACGATATATAAAACGTTTGTTAATATTAAGAGTCAAAGGAAATACTAAAGTTTATTATTCACCCTTACTATAATAATTTTGTACAATGCAATCATGCAATGCGATTATGGCATTTGGACCACTCCATAATTGATAATGTTCACTTAACTTTTAACAAATAAGTATCTACTGATGCATTTCTTTGTGGCGAGTCTTTTCGACTTGTCATGACCATGGGAGCAACAATGTGTACTTGGTGTGTGTAAAGCGTTCCATGGTTTTGTTACCAACCTTATCTCATCGTAAGAGGGGCAGTATGGATTATTTTTATTCAATACTGAAGAGTATTGAAAGAGGTATTGGCCACCTACGAGACAAGAAACGATTTTAAAAATTGCACCATCCGAAAAGAAGTTCATACTATTGACTTATGTATATCTGAAGACTACATGCGATATCCCTGCTATTATGAAATTCTCCGCATCGATATTTCGTACGATCGTACAACATTGACGATATGGTTAGAGTCAGTATATGCTTGTTTCAAACTTCGTCTCTATAATATTGTTATTGATTTATTTTTCGAACGTAATTGGTTACTATTACACACTTTCTACCATTCCTTTATGTTGATTTCGTTATTTCAAAAAGAAACAAAAATGATGAATAAGAATTTCTTTTTGAATGCAAAAATGTTAATTTAATTTTTTTTCAAAGTATGTTTATTTAAAATTTTGTATATTGGGTAAGTCGATTTTTCTGGCAAAAATATTAATTTTAAATCGATACACAACTGAGTATCTAATGTATATACATTTAATAAATGATAAATAATGTTATGACTTAAATACAAATTATTATTTGATAAGCAAGGAATAAATCTCAGAAATAAATGACCAATTTTGAAAGTTTACCGTTAATGCCTTATCTAGAAATGATTATGCATCTAAACCTTTATTAAGCTGGATTATCAACGGTGGGTATAAATAAGATAAAGGCTAATATATAAAGTTATGTAACATTTTTATTGGTGATTCATTCTGTATTATATTTAAAACATTTTGATAAAAAGTGTTTGGGTTGTATTCACTTTTGTTTAAAAACAAAAACAAAATGTAATACAAGGAATGATCTAGAGTTGAATTTGATGGAGCCTGTGGTTGATTGACTTGATCAATAAGGTTGATATATAACCCCTTTCCACAATTAACTATTTGTAAATTCTGTATACGCATTTCGACAACCAAGTTGTCATCATCAGCAGATAATTTCAAAGTGTCGCACCTGGTAAAACACGGCGAAGAAATTGTACGAAAAGTACACTCCGTACGCGATCCGCACCGTTGCAAACCAAGATGTGCACATCGTGGTTTGCAACGGTGCGGATCGCGTACGGAGTGTACTTTTCGTACAATTTCTTCGCCGTGTTTTACCAGGTGCGACACTTTGAAATTATCTGCTGATGATGACAACTTGGTTGTCGAAATGCGTATACAGAATTTACAAATAGTTAATTGTGGAAAGGGGTTATATATCAACCTTATTGATCAAGGAATGATCTAGAAATGAGACACGATAATTAATTTTCGGTAAATAAATAGTACGGAAAAACAAATGACAATATGCGAGGTAAATGTATCAATACACAACTATAACTTTCACGTGAAATGAAAAGCGCGAAATGAAAGCATACTGAACTCCTTGTTATATATTCTTGGTAGTACTAGATGTGCTAATTAAAAAGGCAAGAGGTAAAGTAAAGCAACATAAAATGGGACACTGGAAATAGGAAGTAATTAACGCTGATAAATGCAGATATATTAATAATAAAATGGCAAAAGGTGAAAAAACATGAACCTGAGTATGTATATGTATGTATGTGTGCATGTATGTATACGTATATGTATATGTATATGTAAAACTATCAACATAAAAGTAATCAGAAGTCGAAAACTGCGACAGCGGACAATCATCGAGGAAATGACACACCAGATAAAACTGAGATTGACAACTGTCAGAACAGAGGTAGCGAGAAATGGTCAATATTTTAAATTGTGTCGACACAAAAAAGTAAAAGTCCAAAACGGCCAAATGAGGTTACTCGAAAAAAAAAACGGTTACTGTCTAAAAAGAGTGTACGTGTTTTCTCTTTTCATTTAGGTTGCACCATGAACACGGGGGAAAATAATACCTCATGGCCTGTCAATGCATCCTCTATTTAATATGTGGGCAACAACCGGCCCGCTGTAAGATTTGACCCGGCCCGCGTTACATTGTCGTATTATTTTACAATATGTCTGATATCTATCGCTAAAAATTATGAATACTACTTTAAAACACTACTTTTAAATGCGGCCCGCGAACGTATTTGCACATTAAAGTTTGGCCCACAACATGTCAAAGGTTGCCCATACCTGATCTATTTGATCATAACTGTTTGGAGCTTGAGATTGTTAAGGAATGGATTATTATTGCTTCACATTTACTCGTAGAATTGGACATAAACAAGTTGTCAGCAAAGTAAATGCTGCGAGTTTTGAAATGTGTGATCAAAAACTTGAGAGGATACGAATATTAGCGAAAATTTGAAGCTATTTAATAAGAATTACACTGATTTTTTTGTGAAAATTTGGTGAGAGTAATAAAACCTGGCATCAGCACTGTGTTCTTGAATTTAAAGGCAATCTCAACAGCGAACAAGTTATGGTAATCATCACCAGAAAGAAAGATATTTACACCATCGGGTAATGTAATTAATCGTCTTGTGTCAGAATATACTAAAAAATAATAAAAAAATATTCGATTCTTTCTTTTCGTTAAACCATTCTCTTATTTAAGTTGATTAGGAAGCCAGAATATGTTAATATGTATTTTTTTTAAATAATAATAAAATTCTTCAAGGTGAAGATGCTATTAGGTATACCATAAATGAAGACAGGTTATTAAAATTAAACGCATACTACGTACACAGAATTTTATGCCAAAAATAGGCGAGTAATTAATGATTATTGCAAACAAATATATGGAATCATGCATACAATAAAACAAATAATAATTTTCATTAATTTCCCATCGTAAAGAACTTAATTATATATTGATATATAATTATTAATATCAATAAAGCAAATAGTTTGCTGCTTTTTTCATAACCACCCATTATAGTTACACAATAGTGTTACAACAAAAACTAATCAAATAAGGTTAATATAACTCCCGAGAGCCAGACACCTACTGTGTCTTCGGCTCTCGACGGTGTAAGTCTAGTACGGACTTTGTGTTTCTGTGAGGATTTTGCCGTGGATCCAAATGTGACACTGTGATTTATCATCTGCTGATGATAACAACTTTGTTTATCGAAATACGTATAGAGAATACGAAAATTATTGTGGAAAGGGGGTATATATCAACCCTAAGTACATAATTTAATCAACAGCAGTCTCCATCAAAATTTACCTACAACAAAAACTGCTAAACTAAAATAAATACTTGCACATATTGAAATTATAAAATTGACACGAACACACATGCAACACGTTTCCGACATTCTATAAAAAACTTTTAATATCGTACATATTATGCAAAGGTTAAATAAACATCATCTGACGTATACATAAAACTTAGGAAAGTTCAAACAACACGTGTAGAGATATTTATAGGCAAAACTAATGATACGGGAAGAGATTATTTGTTTGTGTAGCATAAAACTTTACGAGTTTGTTCCGTGTGACGCTTACACTTGCCATATAGGAAATCGGCTTTTGTAATATTAAGAGTACGTGAAGAAAAAATCGATGAGAGAGGAAAACGAGGTATATAAACTAAATTGGATTAGTAACCATAGGTAGAAATCCATTGTGCTTTAATTTTTATTAAAATAGTCTTCACTGAAAATTGTATTTATAAATAAAATAAATTAAAGAGAAACAACATTAATTATTTATTTAATTTAGAAATGATATTACGATTTGTGTTTTAAAGTTTTAAATTTAACTTGCTCTTAAATTTATTTATTTACCTACAATTAGCTACTCGAAATTGCGTAGAAAAGGAACTATGATCTGCCCTGCTTTATTTATTTCTTTAGAATTATTACATTGCATAAAGACTTTTCGTTTCTTGCATAGTTAATAACATTTCCATGATACAAATTAACGATTTTCTTGTTTTTCTTCGCAGTAAAAGTATCATCGTTACTGTTAAGTATTATTTAACAAACGACAGATACTTTTTAACACTCGAAATTGGCTAATAAATTGAAGTTTAGAGAAGCGGTTAGTAATAAACGTAGATTAGACGATGAGATGAGAATATAAAATAGAGTCATATTTGAATTATATATCTAAATTGTAATCTGTGCGTTTTTTCTTGCAGTTTAGTAGATTATTCATTTTATTATATTGTTTTATTCCACGCATTTGCCAATAAAGATCAACTATTATGAAGGCAATTTTGAAATTAATTTCTGTGACTGTATCCAAGCTGGCAAAGCAGAAACTACTAATTCTCATTAATTTCCCATCGTAAAGAGCTTAATTATATATTTATGGATACGACTATAAATATTAGATCTGCTTCCATAATATGATTTATGGCGTATTAAAAAACTCGAAACTGTATTGTCTGGTGGACTAATTGGTAAAGGCAACCGTCTAGCAAATGGCAGATACAGATTCGAGTCCTGCTCCAGCGCAAAAATTCTTAATTAATTTTTGTAATTGTAATTAACGATGACATTGGAGAAAACATTTATTTCCATTTTAATACGAAGGCCTTTCAGTAAAGGTTAGAATTGAATTTATTACAGTCCCTTGCGATGAGTTACAAAAGGCTAATAAGCATAAGATATTATCGAAGTTAGCATTTTATTTTGAAAAGTAATAAAAGTCCTTACAATCCGTGTATGAAGCTGTAAAACACAATGAATAGAAAAAGGAGGATGCGAAAAAAAGTCCACAAAAATCCACTGTTAAAGCTGGTCATAATGATGAGCAGCTGACGATTAAATTCCATATGGAATTAGAATAGCTGTACGATAATAGAAGTTTTGAGTCAGTCAATGAAGGTTCATATTTATGCTTGCCACACCTGGGTATTGGCTATAATTTTTTAAGCAGTAAATATTGTATGTCAAGTGTGTGTTGCACTCTCATGAAAAAGGATGAGTAGTTCTAAATAGAATTGGATGCCGATAAGACTTTAGACGAAATTTTGATGATGCTCTCCAAATGTTGCTTCGGCTATACCTTTAAACAATGGCAATGTGGTTGGGATAAGATTATTCACAAGAAGGGGACTACATAGAACTTGATGAAAGTGTTATTGCTTAAGATTAATTAAAAAATGCTGTAATAGCTCTGCTCCGTATTGAAAATCCGTTTAATATTTTTATTATTTTGTCATGTTTTGTCACTATCGACTCTTAATTTTACTGTAGGAAAAGCCAATTATACAACAATGTAGGAAGTATTAAGCATTTAATTTACTCTATCCTGGAAACAAGAATATATTCAAAACGCGCTATTAATCGAAGACGTACATTTGAACATTTCTGGTATCAGCACTTGATGGGCATTATGCATAAAAGATAGACTATCGGTAACACCTAACTTGTGTCATATTATAGAAATAAATATAACCACCCGTTGATTTACAATATTAACTGAATAAAAACTCTAAAATGTCTTAAATTAAATGAAAATGTAATTCAGAAACATAAAAATTAACAGCAAGCTGGAATAGGTAACAAAAAGAACTTTTTAACCTCCAGTACAATGTGGCAAATAAAAAATAGTAAACTTTTTTGTTTGTGATGTGTGATACCATTTTGTAATACAGCGAATTCAGATTCTTCCATTTAAGTTAAAGTATTAAGCGGCCACCTGTACCATTTACTGCTAGATTTTGTTTTAATTCATATACAGTGACTCACAGAAGTATTCATATCCCACATATGACATTAACATAACACGGTACTTGATCAAATTCGTTTTTACTGCAGATATGTAGCACTTGCATTTCCTATTTTGTTTCATCTAAAGAGTAGTACTTATGCAGGCAAAAAAAACGAAAAAAATTAAGTATTATTTACAAGTACACATTACTTATTCCTATTTTGATTCGGGAAAAATCCTAATTTGATTAACCGATCAAAAGCGACTGTACAATCTATTATTAAAAAATATAAAATTCGAAATATTACCACTTTTCAATAAAAAGAGTAAAAAAGAAACGTCTGAAATTTGCGGAAGAAAATGTAGCAAGGATGAAAACTTTTGGACACGCGTTATATTCTCTAATAGCAAATTTAATATTTTTCAGTCCAATGGTAAAAGTACAGAGTGGCGAACCGTAAACATGAAGCTTCATAACTTTTAGCCTACCATTAAACATGGTTTGGAGAATGTATGGCAGGTAATGGAGTAATCTTGTATTTATCGATGGTATAATGGATAAAGATAAATATCTAAACATTTTAAAAGACAATTTGCTTAAAAGTGCAAGGAAATTGGTTCTTTAAGAGGACTTCTACTTCCAACAGGATAATGATCCAAAGCATACAGCACATATTGTTAAGCAATGGATCATATTTACTACCTCTTACTAAAAACACCATCCCAGAATTCAGAGACGAATCTAATAGAACATTTATGGGCTGATATTAAACGGCAATTGAAAACCATTAATATACAGAACAAAGAATATCCCAAGATCAACATACGGGGAATTTGGAAAAACCTTGATGCCAATGATGTTAATAATTATATATAAGCATATAATTAAGTTCATTACGATGGGAAATAATAAAGATTATTATTTTATGCTATTCCATCGTTAATTAAAAAGTAATTATACTGGCTGGTTTCCCAATTGGTAACGCAGCCGTCTAGAAAACGGCAGATAGAGGTTCGAGTCCTTCTCCAATATAGAAATTTTTAATTAATTTCTGTGAATTTAATTAACGATGGAACAGCAGAAAATAATAATGTCATTAATTTCCCATCGTATAAAAATAAAACAAAATAATCTGACTACGAGTTTTAAATAAATATTAGATCTGATTCTATAATGCGATTTATAGCGTTTTAAAGGACTCGAAGATATATTACTTGGTAGCCTAATTGGTAAGGCAACCGTCTAGAAAACGGCAGATCAAGATTCGATTCCTTCTCCAGTGCAAAAATTTTTAATTAATTTCTATGAATTTAATTAACGATGGAATAGCAGAAAATAATAATTTTCTTTGATGCCAATGTAACGCAGAAGTTGGTGCAAAGCATTCCAGCTCGTATTCGTGCTATTATAAAGATGAATGGAGATCCCCACTAAGTTTAATTATACAAAATGTACATTATTTGTTTAATTATTTTTTCAAACATGTGAGGTGTGATTACTTTTGAGTGAGACATATTTAATGAATAGTTAAAAATGTTAAGTTCTTGTAAATAAAGTATATTTTTTTCTTTTTGTTTTTTTACAGCAAAAGATGCTTTAACCTGTAGACAACAGAGTAACCTCTGTTATCTACTAGTTCAAAGAAAAACAGCGTAAATATTAAATATTTGATTATACCAGAGATACGAATATTTCTGTGAGCCACTGTACTTACGCGGAATATTTTCTGTCACACAAAATTTGTAGAGGAATATTTAAATGTCATTAAAATTACTGAATGGATTTGAAAATTTTCAGGATTTATTTACTGACATTCATTCATAAAATAAAATGAAAAAATTTCCAGGAGGTTCTAATTCATTTTCAAAATACTTATATAATTTAAAGATTACAAATGTTGATTATTATTTTTTATTAAAATTACTTTTTTTTAGATTACGGTGAATTATTACATATAATCAAGCTTGTAATTCTAAACTTATGAAATGAGCAAATTTGATGTGTAGATTTTAATCGCAGTGCAAATAATGAATAACATTGTTCTATCTCGATCAACTGATAAAAGAAAAAAAAATAATATTTTATTTGCCTTAAATGTGAATCAAAAATATTATCACAAAATTAAATATTTTATAAACTTTAGAAGACTGTATTTTTAACATTTTAGTATAGTATAAAGTAATATTAATAACATGTTCGTACCTGTCAGATTCAAACATAGAGGGTATAGTCACACTGTTACGCCTGTTGACAACCATTATAACATTGTTTTCGTGTATTTTGAAGGGCAAAACCAGAAAATAACTTTAACTAACATCAAATGAAAGTCAAAACGAAAAATACGACTATTATCACAACTGTTCAGGGAGATAACGCGAAACTAAAAACCCAAACAAAATTGAAACTGCACACACACCACTTGTAAACGTAGATATGTGCCTGTCTCCTCTCGTGTTTTACACCGTCGAACGGTACGAACACGAGCGTTTTCCGAATCGACCACGCAACTCAGTCACACATCGTAGACTGATCGAACTTAAACGGTTAGCGTTTTTCACATGGTCTCAGTCATTGAGGAGTCCGAACATGGCCATCTCAGTCTGACTACTTGCTTGCATCAACTGTATGTGTCTGTAAGGTTGGCTTGTTCGGAGCCTCCGCGCTCCTTATACACATGAAGCACTCTAGCACTCTTGCGTTATTGTTGTCTCGATTTGGACTGGACGCTTGGCAGAACGAACTACACATAAATGTATATATATATTGGGAAAAACACTTGTGAGGGTTTTGAGTTAGTACATTCCCCCCTATCTTTAAAAAGTAAATACACACTAAGAGTTATCTTTGCATCCATTTAATATCCAATCAAATTAACTTCAGTAATTAATGTTTGAGATAAGTGCTTTTCTTTGTATAAAATGGTAAAACCAGAATTCCCCATATTACAAACTGGAGCATTATGAATTGGTTTAGCATTTATTCAAAGAAATATGTCTTGAATTAGAGATGTTTTAGCATCGGGTGTGACATTAATTGTTTCAAAAGCAAATAAGTGACGTTTCTAATACAAGTTAATGGACTACTACACCAAATTAGAATATATAGACGCCTACAATTTTAATAATAAATGTATTTTGTAATGTGTGATCAATTCCCAATTATCTCAACAGATAAAATTTATCAAAGTAAATACTGACACAGAAGAAACAATTTCACATATTTTGGCTAATTATAAAAATATTACGATCATAGTTTTCTGGAACGCACATAGAATCATCCCTATTGATCACATTGAGAACGATTAAACGGCTACGTAAGCTTGTTACGCATCATAGTATCATCATAAATGAAGAAAAAAATACGGTAAAAATGTGCTTTTTATTACAATAATACATTATAACATAAACAATTGTTGGGTTAGAAATATTATATCAATTCCATTATAAGTTGGCTTGGGGGAACATTTCTATTTTTAATTTTTAGTGAGTCTTTATTTCTAAATAAAACGCAACATTAAAATTAATGTTGGGAATAGATATTTAAAGGAACTAAGTGCGTATTAAAGAAATAAAAAAAGATTGAAAATGCTTCAAATTAAGTGCATTGACTTTAAAAGAAAGTGTATTTGAAAATAAAACTCAATTTGCTTTAAAAAATTTCTTCTCGATAATGGGTTTTGACCAATAAATACTCTTGCATATCTAGGCGGAGGAAAATTTGTCTTAATAATTGTTTTAATTGTCGTTACGTCGATCTCAAAGCTTGTACACAGCAATATCCTAGAATAGTAGCCATTGTCAGCACCCTCATGTAAAAATATCCCTGTTTCCTGTATTATTTGCTCATCGAATTTTTCATATTCCTTAAAGATACGAGAGGATAAAAAGACCAGTAGATATTCATTACAAAACATTTTTACACATTTCACTTCAAGCATTAAAAATATTAAATTCTGTAATCTTTGAAATGTTAGTTTAATTTAAAAAAAATCGTAATTAATATGCATAAGCGATACATCGACAAAATAAATACATTTTTAATTACTTTACACTTTCAAATGATAAATTAAAGTGCAAAGAAAAAACAAACATTATTACGTGTAAAAAAAATGGAGAAGAAAGGTGAAAGGATCAGCTCACACTTTTTCCTCAAATACTTAAAACGATTTGTCCAGTAAGTACAAACCGAAGAGAGAGAAAAATACGCTACTCCTATATGTTCTTTGAATGTCTTTATTTGTCCTTTTTCTTTATTTATTTTTCACTAAACCGCACTATTATTTACTCGAATTCCGCTATGAACAAATTAAACATAACGAATGGAGAAATAAGTGTCACGACTTGATAAAAATTACGAGTCAATCATAACAGCACGACCGATTCGTCTAGAGTCGATTGAAAAACTAAGAATGTCACTTTTAGAAATGTGCAAATTAAGAGGACTGACGCAGAAGAAAAACGGTGAGGAGGTGAGGTATATCGATATAATACATACAGCATGTGGAAATATCAATAAAATAAACAAGTCGCCTTTACGGACTATCCATATTTAGTAATGACAGCTAGTCATAAAGCGGCGGACACCTGTGCGTACCACAGGAAAACAACCAGTCCTTTCCTTCTTCTCTATGTTTATCCGAACGAAATCAATTATTGGCGATTAATGGAATGTAACACTATTGTACTTGTGTACACGCTACTGTATAGCGATTTTTTTCCAACTGACCATTTGATATATATCTACAGTTTCAAAATATATTAATACCAAATATATACATGCACATGTCTCTTAATTTAATCCGCAAAAAATGACGTTTGAATGACAACATATACTTTACTCTCGTTAATTAGAAGCTTGAAATGTTGTCGATCTTAATAATATGTAAATTCAAAATAGAGAGGGAGTCCAATAAGATGGTAACTGTACGTGTTTTGTGAACATACTTCCATATGATGTTTGCCCTCCATACAAGTTATCTTGATCTTAAAAATCAATACTTTTCAATTCCATGTTAGTATACAGAAAACAGTAGCTAATTTGGATTACATTTCATACGTACAGTATACGGAAAAAGTAACGTCTTCCCCTAGTAACAGTAAAACAAATATTACCTTCTAAGGCGGATCGGTACATTTTCGTATCCAAATAAGTAAATATGATATGAAGACCTTACATATTTGAAATCGAGACGTATTGTTGTCACCTTCTCATCGTTCACGATTTTCTTGACTTCTTTACCAAAAATGATTTTTTTTTGCGCCCACATGCCCTTTATTAATCTAGTTAGCTGTAAGGAGGGAAGTTTCAAATTTTCACAAATTTAAATCGTATTCGAAAATTTCCTTTTCATCCATAATAAAACTCCAAAATACCTGCACAGAATACTATTTTTTAACAACAATTAAGGCCATAAATAACATTATACAGAATATATGGGGGGCTACCCGTTGTTCATCTGCTCCCGTTTACTCGGGCCTAGTTTGGCTAAACAACGCGCATATGCGCAAGATCAACACTCCAATTAATAACACCATGAGAATAATTTTTGAAGCCATAAAGTCTACACCATTGGCTTATTGGCTACCTGTGTAGAGGCTTAACCCGTCATTATACTTTTGCAGATGTCATTCTCTTATACAAAAAAATAATGGGAAAAACTGATCTCTCAATTCATCAAGGCGTCGAAGGTAATAATGGTCACCGCCTTTGGCAGACGAATGCAAGCTTTTAAGATCCGAAGGGTGGGCAAGTGAGGCAAACTTCGACATCACGCATGCCTGTAATAAGAATGGTATCTGTCTTTTTCGCATGGGCCACATTGAATAGAATCAGAACCAATCATTGTCACTGAGAACACCCCAGCCCCATAATTGGGATAGGCGTCCATTACAAACATGTGACTGCTGGGAAGATTAAGCTATCTCGCAAATTATTTAAACAAGCAGGGTGAAAGGCTATAAATACAACTCAGAATATTTTCTTTACCCATCACTAGAGGCCATTAATCACATGAAGTTCAGAACAGAATAATTTGTATATTTGTTTCTATATTGAAATTTTACTATAAATAAATAAATACCTTATGATTATTTTTGATTCTGAATTTGACGATGAAAGGTAGTGCATTATTTGATTTCAACCGTAGACGACGGGCGATTGAAATAAATGATATAAAAAAATCACTTGATGCACTTCGTAAACGTATGCATCGTTTATTTTTCTGAAAGAAAATATTTCGAATAAATGAAAGTAGTTTAGTTAGTAGAAAGGGTTAGTTTAGTTAACTACTTTTGTCTTTTTTTAAGCCATTTCGCTTATTTTTGGATCATATGATATTATACATTCTTTTATATATTTAATCATCAACTGTTGAAGGTAAACGAACACTGACCTGGAACCCAACCATAACTCATGTCTCTTTGGTCTCTTAAATGACAGACAAGGGAGAGTGCAATAAACCGCATGTACAATCTTTTAAAAATTATGTGAAACGAATATACAGCATGCGTTTCGGCTTTCAACGGTACAGACCGTGTGTGGAATTTGGTTTCGTACGGGTATTTTGACAACTTGATGACAACTAAATTGTCGAAATACGTATACAGAATACGAAAATTAATGTGGAAAGGGGTTATATATCAACCTTCAGTGATTAAATCTACTGCTGAATTTATTTGGCAAAACCAAATTCAAAACCAGAACATTTGAAACGCAAAATTTTCTAAATGAAATTTGCTACGAATTGTTTTTTATTCAGGGCACCTGTCTGTTTTAGCTCGAAGAAGTGATTGAAATATAAGTTAATATTTACTTTAATAAAAATAAAAGTATGATCATAAATATTTTATAACAACGTAACCAACATATTCGTCGATCAATCAACTCAGAGTAATTAAGAAATATAAACAAAACAATATCATGTGATGAATAGATAATAATACTAAACATTTCCTCATGATAGTCTAGGATAATAAGCTAAAAAATTTCTTTTATCAATAACCAGTAATCAAAATGTAAAGAGACACTAAAACGAAAGCAAACAAGTTATACAAAAGTACAGACAAACTGAAATCTTCAACATTCTACAAGAGAACCGGGAGCAAAACTAAAAGAATTAGTTTCATACGAAAAGCGAGATGCATAAGAAAAAAATACTAAAATTTTCTTAATTAAATTCGATATTAAAAGAACTATGTAACAGCCAAAAAAAATAAACCAAAGAATAATTGCAAACGTTAAAACTCAAAGAACTCGATGTCTAGGAAAGTACTCTTATAAAACTTAAGAAAATCCAAATAAAGCGTAAAAAACTTTCCAAAGGGAAGTTTGCTCTTAAAATCTTTTAAATATACGTACATATATTATATACATATGTATATGTTTGTATAACGTAGGTAATATCCAAATACGTTTTAAAGCAATTTATAGAAACTTAAAGTTCATAGATTTCTTTTAGCCATTAATCAAAAATAAATAATTTATGCTATTTTCAAAAACAAAACAAAACTGGGTGCACGTGTTCTCTTATTGCTTAATTAAAAAGAAACTAATTTTAGAACATTGGTATGTAATATTCATATCTATATAGGTAAACACTTCAAATAAGATTAAGTTTGTAATCTTAATGTAAGAAAAAATATCTCAAACAATAATTCCTTACCCAAATAAGGTAATAAATGTTTCAAGTACATGTGACTGTCAGCCTACACTTTAGTATAGACTTAAGTGATTTTTTTACTTTTTATAATATTACAAATCAAAGGAAAGCAACAGTACTTGTCTAATGTAATTCTTAATCAATTTTTTAACTCTAAAAACGAATATCACCAATACATAATTTTAAAAAATATAATATAACAAGATAAACGTAAAAAGGAATCATTTAAATATTAATAACACCCTGTTTACTACGTACGTTCCAAGGGATAACACCTATCATCAGGTAAACTTGTGTTATTAACAAACAACTCCTTTTTAGGGCTTATCTTCCCTCTCTCGTACAGCACACGAATGTTTGAACAATAGAACAAGTAACGGCAATGATAGAGGGAGGCAATGTTTTTTCATTATTTTTTTGTATCGAAAAGATACGACAACCCCTATAAAAGACTCGTTCGTTAATAACACAAGTTTACCTGATGGTGGGTGTAATTCCGTGAAACGTACATAGTAAATTGGATGTTGTTAATATTTGAATGATTCGTTGTAATATTCGTATATTTGGGAAATCGAGTGTTGGTCTACATACACTTTGGCAACCTTGTTACTGGGTTAGGGTGATAAACGTGCCCGTGTTCTGTCATTCAATACATTCGTGTGTTGTACGATAGAGGGAGGCAATGTTTTTTTCATAATACAACAACTGTACATATTATAAAAAAGTCTTTTAAAAATGTCTCCCATTTTTTAAGTGGTGATATCGGTACTTCAAGACATTACAATAAAAAACAAAAATTACAGTTGTAATAGTTATCAGCAAAGAACTGTTCATTTAAAAGTTGATCTATGCATTGAGTCGTAACCGAAAATTTAATATTCACTGAATGCCTAGAAATCGAGATTTATGTATGAAATTTATGTCTAATTATTGAAATGAAAATTTATATTCCGATGAAAGTTGTATATTTTTTTTATTAGATAATTATTTAAATGTATTAAGAAGTAAATAAATCTTTTGAAAATTGTACATAATTTAAAAGATTGTTTGTAATAAATTCTGCCCACCTAATTTACCGATCATTAATTATTACTGGATGTAATTACATATAAAATACTTAATAAATTTATTTTTCTGCTTTTTTGTTAACCTACGCATTTTCTATTTAATGTATTATTTAAAAAAATACATCTTGTCGTAATCCAACGTTTATTTTATTATCCTACTGTGATCAACCTCGAGTTACTTCACAACAGGGTAACAGTCACCTGCGAAGGATATTGACTGACAAAGCAACCATATTTGGCTGTCATTTTCTCTGCTAGTCAGCAGTCTAGCAGTGAAAACTACACTATTTTCATAAAACTAATTGTCCGCCTGTCTTGTCAACGTCGAATACCTTGGAGGTCTTAATCACTAATAGTAGGAGCAGTAGTTATTTGTGGTGCATGATTTATCATAGCCACGCTACGACTTAATTTTTGTTCCATATGCAAGACATCTTTGCGTAAATCGATGAAACAATCGTCTTATTTGTTTGATGGATGTACTAGATGTACATTTGTGATAGTTAGAAGATGAATGATTTACAAATAGAAATGATAAATTTGTCTAGCTAAATTTTATTTAATTGCATTATATTGTATAAAGCTCTTGTAAAATAAAGAAGTAGTGGTAATATATTTTTATTTGTTTAGTAATAATAAAAACAGTAATAATGGTTTATTAAGTGTATAAATAACTATCAATAAAAGAATAAGAAACTAGAACATCGAACATACGAGGAGATATTGATAAGTACTTAGTATACCAAATATAACGCTACAATATTTCAAAACAATATAAGAGGTATGACAAATAACAAGACTGCACTCCTTCCATCGCGCAGCCACATCGGACAAGGCTATAACTAGAATATCATTGACCTCGATACTTCCCAAGTAACAACCCGTAGTTTTGCCCTCTATCCGCTTTAGTTTACTTTCGAGCTTTAATTGTAAAGGACACTGTTACTTAGTAGTATCGCGATAATGATTGACATAAAAATCGAGCAGCGAATTAACCTGAAATTCCTCGTCAAATTAAAAAAATCGTCAACAGGATATTTACAAATGTTAATGGACGTGTTTAGTGATGATGTTATGTCACGTGCGCGAGTTTTTGAATGGCACAAACGGTTTTCTGAAGGTCGGGAAGACTTCGAAGATAATAAACGTCCGAGTCGACCTGTGACTGCAAGAACTGAAAGGAACGTTCAGAAAATCTGAGCATTCGGATGATTGCCGATATGGTAAACATTAACAAAGAAACATTTTGCATGATGAATTGAACATGACAAAAGTTTGTGCAAAAATTGAAAAAAGAGCACAACTTCGGCAAGTTTCCTGCGGCGTTTTTCCTATGAATGCTGTAAAATACATTCATAAGAAACGTGCAATGCTTCCGCATTACACTTGAGTTCAATTAATCGATTTTCTAAAACCGTATCATAGATAGAATTAATGTTGTCCGGTGTAGTCACAGAAATTGGCGGTGTTCATATTTAATATCCGATCTTCCTCTCTTAAGTTCGTAATCCTGTTTTGAATAGTGGCGTACGAGAACACTGGTTACCTAAGGTTCTCGTTGTATCGCTAAAAATTCCTTTGCCTGATAGCCCTTTACGAATATGCAATAGAAAAAATGCTTAATAACTGACCGAAATTTGATTTGTTCGAAATTTAGCTTTTCTTCAGATATGTTGTTTTCAAAAATTCATTACATTCTCACATTTCAATTTATGAATGTCAAATTTTGATTTAAAAAACATCATAGTTGTTACCATAGCAACGATATTCAATTTTGTCTACCAGAAATTCCACGTTCACGAAATATTAATCCCCCCTCGCACATGCATACTTCAAAATCAAAATTTAACAAAAAAATATCACGATTTAATCTTTGGTTTATAGCGGTCAAACCGGTTAATTGTCTTTTACAAATATGAAGCATTGGACTTTTGATCAAAATATTACTTCTATACTTTGGATAAGTCACAGAATTTTACATTGCAAAATGACGTACTCCAAAATAAATTTTCTATTTTGTTATGCAGAACATTATACAAAAAATTAGCAATAGCGATTTTACACTTGGTAACTAACAAGACCAAATCATGCTCATTATGACAATGGTTGTAATCTGGATACTGCTCAAAGGGTGCCCAAATTACTGAAGTGCATTTAAGTTTACTACAAACTGAGACTATTACTAAACAGTAAAGATATTTGATTCCGAATTTGAAAAGTATTTTGAACTACACAACAAAAATCCAATAATAACGGAAGCATATCTGCATATCGATAATATGATTAACAAAAATTAGACCACTGTTGAACAAAAATTTCAAATCTCTGATTATCACAGTAGATGTTAAAAGTTAATTTTTGATGTGATAATTAAAGAAATCGAAGAAAGTTTTTTTCCCAGAAAGCTGAACCATTTGCTTAGGTTGGATTTCAGGATCTGTAAACACTAAGTTCATATTAAAATGATATTTTTATGCAGGAGAACTGGTCACGTGGTTCATCATCGTGTATATGTTTATACCCTTAAACCATTACCAAGTTCAGTACATATCAGCGATTCAATATCATTTATATATAGCACAATATACGGTTTGAAACTTAAAGTTTGATATAACATTTTTATTAAACAAAAGTTTGTGCGATATTTTGCAACTTCCATTTAAACAAAATCTAGAAAATTTGTCACATCTGCGGATGATCCATTGAAATCTTTTAAAAAATAATATTCTATGGCTAGTGTAAATATTTGTGGTGCAACATTCAGTAAAAAAAATAATGGTAAGGATTTCTTAGGATACAAAATGAATTATGTTGGGCAAATATACTATTACATAGGTATTGTTATCGCGCTTCTAAAATACTGAGTGGTGAAATGAAAAAGCAGAGATATGCAATTAAATTTTGTTTGAGAAAATTTGAGACGGAAACTTTTTCCATGATTGAAACGGGTTTTGGAGAATTGTCTATGAAAAAATCTTGTTAGAACATTCAATATTAAATCTACCGTGCCAATTGTCTTAAAATCTTCCCTATTGGTTGAACTATTGCTATTTTCAATAAGTTTTCGTTATCAACTCTCATGATTTAATAGTTGGAATTCCTTTCTGAGTTTTACATCTATGTCAATATTTATAAATCTATTTTTATCTAATGTTGTCTATCTTTGGCCCACGAGCTGAAACCGTTCCAAATAAAAGTTGCCTTTAATAGTTCATCTAGTCATTGTTCTGAAAGTCTCTGTTTCGGCTATAAAGCAGCCTTTGTTTTGTATTATCTTTCTCAATTTCGTAATAATTCTCATAATTTTCCTTTGATGTTCTCAGTTACTCTTCTATTCTTATAATAAACATAATAAAAAAAATAAATCTTAGATCCATAAACTTCAATTCGTATTATGAAAAAATAAGTACAAAGAAAATGGTATAAGTTTCAACCTACAGTAATAGATGATAATTCAATCGTAAAAGGTTAGATTAACATCTGGAAGGCGAAATTTTAAACTAAACAAAACTCGACTACTTATGTACACGAATAATCAACAAGCGGAATTCAAACGTACTGTAACGGTATTTATACCAGTCGATTGACTCCAGACATCAACAATTCCCAAGTTTCCCACCCTTTCATTGCTACTACACCAATATAGTTAAAGATACACAAAGTTTACGATACTTTTTTATACGCATTTATACATATATTCATGCGATTCTTGTTCGGTTCATTCGTGCAGACATAGGTTTGATTTTTGTGGACAGATCGAACTCACGAACTTCATTCAGTATTCGATCTGGACGGTTTGGACGACAGACGATTGCAACGGATGTCTGGTTAGGTGGGATAAGGTCGTTCGCCAGTCGTAGTTGCAGACGTTCAACGGCTGAAAGGGCAACTTCAACAGAACGAAGCGCGGGGTCTTCGACTTTCAGGAAACAAATAGGGTAACAGACGGGTCGTGTCAGTTTTTCTATATAGTACAAGAATAAACATGCTTCAACTTATTGGAACTTTGGAGAGGAAGTAAACTTTTTTCAATAAGCTTATCCTTTTTCATATCAGAGATGGTTTTTATGTAGCTGCTTTAAGAAAATATTGAATTGTCATATATTGCAGTACTCTTGATATGATCGATTATTAATTATACTTATCTATGTTTTAAGAACATTTGAGTCGAAAAATGTTTATAAAAAATATTTTACTTAAAGTCTAGTACCTTTTTATCAATCTCTAGACTAATAACAAAATTAGTTAAATATTAAATAATTAACTATTTATTATTTAACTAACATTTAGGAGGAAATATTGAGATCGTAAAGATTTACAAAAAGAAAATCCAACAGAAGAGAATATCTATGTAACAACCTTCTAACACGCCATGAGCGATGCATTTGTAAAGAACAAAAAGGAATTATCAAAAACAAAAGGTAGTAGTAATTATATATAAAAGAACTTATTTTTACAATTTTAATATTTGGATACGAAAGTATAATGTTTTTAAAATAAGATAGGAAAAAATAAAATTTACAGAATTAAGATGAGGTATTTAAGGAAAGTTCTATCTAATTAGTAGTCAATAGGATAAAACTGGTGGTACGGACATTAGTATGTGGTGCCAGGTTGCTCAATAAGTTTTGTCGTTCGGTGAGAAAGACACGATTTTGTTGTTTGAAATACATTTTATTGTTCAACATAAGCTCCCAGAACTTCAATACACTTGTTCCAATGGTTCACATCACTCCTTAGCCTCTTTTTTATTGAAGATCATGGTGGTAAATCCAAGTCTCATCCATGGCGATGAAACGACGCACAAAATCGTTTTTATTCTGTTTAAAACGCTTCAAATGCTTAGAAAGTCGCATTCGAATCTGTTTTTGTTCGATTATTAACGAATGTAGCACCCATTTTGCACACAGCTTTCTAAAACGTAAAACTCCATCTAAAATATTGCTCACATTGAAATGCCTAGGGCTTCTACTAAATCTCTCTCGGTTAATCGACTACCTTCCAAAATCATGTCCTGTATTTTTGCTGCGATTTCTGGTGTTGATGCACTGGACGTCCTTCGCGTGGATCGTCTTCAACCCATCTTTCTACTGTTCTAATTGAAAGCGAAAAGTTTTTATATACTTTTAACAATCTGCTTTTGTTCGATTATTAACGAATGTAGCACCCATTTTGCACACAGCTTTCTAAAACGTAAAACTCCATCTAAAATATTGCTCACATTGAAATGCCTAGGGCTTCTACTAAATCTCTCTCGGTTAATCGACTACCTTCCAAAATCATGTCCTGTATTTTTGCTGCGATTTCTGGTGTTGATGCACTGGACGTCCTTCGCGTGGATCGTCTTCAACCCATCTTTCTACTGTTCTAATTGAAAGCGAAAAGTTTTTATATACTTTTAACAATCTGCTTTTGTTCGATTATTAACGAATGTAGCACCCATTTTGCACACAGCTTTCTAAAACGTAAAACTCCATCTAAAATATTGCTCACATTGAAATGCCTAGGGCTTCTACTAAATCTCTCTCGGTTAATCGACTACCTTCCAAAATCATGTCCTGTATTTTTGCTGCGATTTCTGGTGTTGATGCACTGGACGTCCTTCGCGTGGATCGTCTTCAACCCATCTTTCTACTGTTCTAATTGAAAGCGAAAAGTTTTTATATACTTTTAACAATCTGCTTTTGTTCGATTATTAACGAATGTAGCACCCATTTTGCACACAGCTTTCTAAAACGTAAAACTCCATCTAAAATATTGCTCACATTGAAATGCCTAGGGCTTCTACTAAATCTCTCTCGGTTAATCGACTACCTTCCAAAATCATGTCCTGTATTTTTGCTGCCATTTCTGGTGTTGATGCACTGGACGTCCTTCGCGTGGATCGTCTTCAACCCATCTTTCTACTGTTCTAATTGAAAGCGAAAAGTTTTTATATACTTTTAACAATCTGCTTTTGTTCGATTATTAACGAATGTAGCACCCATTTTGCACACAGCTTTCTAAAACGTAAAACTCCATCTAAAATATTGCTCACATTGAAATGCCTAGGGCTTCTACTAAATCTCTCTCGGTTAATCGACTACCTTCCAAAATCATGTCCTGTATTTTTGCTGCGATTTCTGGTGTTGATGCACTGGACGTCCTTCGCGTGGATCGTCTTCAACCCATCTTTCTACTGTTCTAATTGAAAGCGAAAAGTTTTTATATACTTTTAACAATCTGCTTTTGTTCGATTATTAACGAATGTAGCACCCATTTTGCACACAGCTTTCTAAAACGTAAAACTCCATCTAAAATATTGCTCACATTGAAATGCCTAGGGCTTCTACTAAATCTCTCTCGGTTAATCGACTACCTTCCAAAATCATGTCCTGTATTTTTGCTGCCATTTCTGGTGTTGATGCACTGGACGTCCTTCGCGTGGATCGTCTTCAACCCATCTTTCTACTGTTCTAATTGAAAGCGAAAAGTTTTTATATACTTTTAACAATCGTTCACTAAAAGTCAGGTTTATAAAAACACAATCAATTCCTGTTTTGAAAGATGAAATTATTCGTGTCATTGGTGAGATAAAGCCTCAATTATGTCAAAATGTCATTGCAAATTTGAACAAAAGAGTGGACGTCTGTGGAGCTGCAAGAGGAGGCCATTTGGCAGATATTATTTTTCGCATATAAATGTCATAACTGATACTTCAATTACCAATAAAAAGTTTTTGAAAGTGAATGCAAATTATGTATTTTATTTATTCTTTAAAAAGCCGCGAAATTTGAAACACCCTTTAGAATCACTCGGCAATATTAGTATAGTATACAAACTAGGTTGCTCATCAATCAGTAAAGTAAACTTTCTTTACCGGGAAGTGATAAAATTCGTTCTTTTGTGCAAAATGTTCCACAGCCAGTATACCAGCAACACTCCAAAGTAGATTATATTTGTTTTAATTGCATGAATGTCTATCAACAATAGAATTTGTATCGTACTTCATCATTATATTCCTATTTCCTAAAAAAAATTTTTTAAGACTTTTTAAGACTATTTTTTACATAAGCAGTAGTTCAACATATACGACACACAGAGAACCAGAAAAACACGAAAATATATACCTGCATGGTATATAAATACAATGCATCACCAAAAATGTAATATTTCTGGTCTGACCAAACCCCATGAGGCAGCAATGTAAAAATCCGAGCATGTGCCAAGCGGAGGGTTAAGAACAATTTGTTTTTAATGTCTTAAAACTTCATCATCTTAAATCATAAAAGTAGTTATGTTTTAAGTTCGTATGTTGTAAAAATCCTTTACAGTGTGTATTAAGTTTTATTTTAAAATTTTCTTAGTTTGTCCTATTTCTTTTACACAAATAAATACAATAATATCGTAATAATATAGAGTTTTCCTGAATTATTTTTTGTGGTTCAAATTTAAAATTTCTGAAACTAGTCTTTATAAGCGAATATATGATAATAATGCGGCATCTAAAATTACTAACATAGCCAACAAATAAATTATTCTAGAATGATTTCTCTATAGTTTATTATATTGTCGGTTAGCATGTCAAACAAACGGAACAATTTCAACACGTGATATGGACCAAATGGAACGACACAAATGTCTGCCGAAAAGACCGTGGGAAATAAGTGTCTGAATAACCGAATATGGGTCGCCTGGCATCCCCCTATTTGGTAATGCCTACTCTTCTTCATTTAGGTCTTCCTTCTCGGGAACCGTGCGAAATTTACTGTGTGTTTTATCCGAGTTAAATACATTTACATATTTAATTAATCGAAAATATTTACTTAGAGTTTCATATATTTATATTGTTACGGGTTCATTTTACATTTTGTTCATTTTATGGTGTTTAGCAGTATGATTTGCTATAAAGTTTATAATATTTTGTGTACATCACCATTTCAATGTTAAAATTTTTGGGAATACTTAAATTAATAATAAATACTAATAAAATATTCTTTACAAATTTCATTTCCATTTCTTATTTTGCCATTTGCATTTTATTGGATTTATTTCGTTACCGCCTGGGTATTAATACTTTTTCTTGTCTAGGAGATTATTCTTACATAATCTACCAACTTAGTTCTGTTTCTGTATCGAAAAGGTACGTTAAACTTTATAAAGGAATCGTTCGTTAATAACACAAGTTTACCTAATGAACAGTGAATTTCTGAAACATATGTAGTAAACAGGGTGATATTAATATTTAATTGATTCCTTTTAACATTCATCAAGTGTCTGTCTACACACGCTCTGGGAACTTTGTTGCCGACATGTAAGATAGACGCGTTCTCGTTCTGTCATTGAAATACATTCATGCGTTGTACGATAGAGGGAGGCAATGTTTTTTCATAACTCAATTAACTTTATAAAATGATTTTGAAGTTAGCGTAATGTTTCCTTAATTATTTATCTTTTCAATGGGGCTTTTCAACTTATTCTTTTTAGTTGTTTATGCATTTATTTCAGGGTTGCGTTCAACTAAATAATAATTTTATTTTACAATGATCTTAATTTTCTTTTCAATTATAACTCTTGGATCTAATCTTTTTAAAATAATTTAATATAATAATAATTAATATTTATTATAACCCACGTGCTTCAGTATTGGCAAGTAACATCTAGGGAACTCCTTTAAGATCTTTTCTTATAGAAACCGTCCTAACTCTTCGAGTTACTGGCTGGTTAAAGCTCTAGAAGCCACTGAGAATATATACCAGGTAATAAATGTGGGCTTTTGTGATGTATTATCAACACTAATTGATAGGGACGTAACAATATTTAATTAGAAGTCCTATGTTTTCAAATCCGCATTCGAATAATTAGAAAAAATAATTGTTAAATTAATGTCAAAATAATCTAGATATGAATCAGTATTTATGCTAATAATCAAGCTCCGACAAGATATTTTACTTGCTAAAATAGAGTTTTCATAAAAAAAAACCCACCGGCGTAGTGTAGTAGCTTACCTGCTTGTCACAGTGTCTTTTAAAAATGGTAGAGAATATTTAACGTATGTATGTACATTTCCCATATCCATCGTACTGCACAACATTCTAAGAGAACACAGATACCAAAACGAGCAGTAACCATACGCGTCTAAACGGCCCCTTCTTTCCCAAATATGCGAGCAGTTTTGCCATCTATTGTTGTGTTCTTTAACATTCTCTAAACACATGCCTATATATTTACGTGGATATAATCGATTAGCAGTGCAATTCGCTTTTATGTTTAAGTTATTGTTGCGAATTGTTCTGATGTCTCAAAGAATCAGTGATTGAAAAAATTATACATTTTCACTGACTGAAGAAATGTATTTTCAGGTACGTCATACAATGAAAAAGCTGCTTGCATAATTTTTTTGCTCTGATATTTCACTACAAAAAGTAATAATTTGTGTAATATTTTATTAGAATAAATACACGAGGATATTTGCATTTTTTATTAAAATTCCGTATATACAATTATTATTGTTTACAACCAGGGTTAAGTGACAGCTGGTTATTTACACTGGCCCGTCGAAAGTTTGTAATTGCATCCATCACGCTGTTCTGCTATGTAAATTACATATCTTTGACTTCAGAACTGCTTTAGCCAATTAGCTGCCTATATGGCAAGTAGCGAATATGTGTTAGACAATATTTTTCCATTCCAGTTGTTTAAAAATTATTATATTACAATCCCACACATGTTTTGCTAAACTCGATTTTTCCGGCCGGTTGAATTTTATACGCGCGATGTGTTCTTTATACCGGATTTCTATCGATCGTTTTGTTTGGCCGATGTATTGTTTACTACAATCTACATTTAATGCTATATATTCCTGATTTCTGGTTATCCTCGACTTTGTCTTTTGTATTTCCTAAAAGGGATTTTATTGAGTTAGTCGACCGAAAAGTAACTTGAAAACCGCGCTCTTTAAAAACACTATTTAAATTTTCCGTCATACGGTGGAAAGGTAAATATACAAACTGCTTGTCCCGATTGCTTTGAGGTAACAGACATGTGGTATCCCGGATTGCTTTTCTTATGTTGGCCTTCCTAATTAAACCATTGATTATCTCCGAATCAAAACTATTGTATCTCGCGATATTCTTAATAAAGCTCAATTCTTTTTCGTCTTACTTTTGTTAGTGGGAAATTAAACAAGCGATTGATAAGAAAACTAAACGAAGCCATCTTTTGTTGCATGCTATGATTTGAGTCCGCCGTGATGAATCTATTGAAATTGGTTTCTTTTCCGAAAATATGAATTTCTATTTTAAGATTATTCCTAATAACTAAGGTATCCAAAAAAGGCAACTTGTCATTGTTTTCTTTTTCTAAACATTAAATATTCCAATATATAAAGTACTTATTTTACAATAATAATATATTGGGTTGGCAACTAAGTGCTTTCGGTTTTGTAGTATAAAATAAAACACTTTTTTTTAAACAAAGAATAGTTTTTAATCAATTATACATTTTCCATTTTGCTCAATGACCTTTTGCCATCTTTCTTTCAGCTGCATGATTCCGCGCTCATAAAATTTCTGGTCCTTATCAGCAAAAAATTGAACCAGGTGCGAGTGAAGGTCATCGTCATTTGTGAAAGTTGCTAGATGGTGCTAGATCAGGGCTGTATGGGGGATGTGGCATCAATTCCCAGCCAAGCTCCAATAGTTTCCCACGAGTTACCAAAGATGTGTGACGCCTTGCATTATCTTGGTGGAAAACTACACCTTTCCGATTTGACAATTCTGGCCGTTTTTCTTTGATTGCTTCATCCAGTTTTATTAATTGTTGACAGTAAACATCAGAATTGATCGTTTGGTTCCTTGGAAGCAGCTCAAAAAACACAACACCTTTGTAATCCCACCAAACTGACAGCATGATCTTTTTTGGATGCAATTCAGCTTTCGATGTGGTTTGAGCTGGTTTATCGTGTTTGCTCCATGATCGTTTTCGAACTATGTTACTGTGCAGGACCCATTTTTCATCACCAGTGATGATTCTTTTTAAGAAAGGGTCGGTTTTATTTCGTCTAAGGTGCATATCGCAAAAGTTGATTCTTTGTGTTAAATGAATTTCTTTCAATTCGTGAGGTACCGAAATATCAAGCTTCTTAACTAGCCCAAGATATTTTAAATGTTTTTCAATTGTTGTGTGCGATACATGTAGCCTCTCCGCAACCTCTCGAACAGTTATATGACGATCCTCTTCAATTATGACTTTGATTTGGTCATCATCAACTTCAGTAGGCCGACCAGAACGTTGCTCATCTTTGAGGGAAAAATCTCCAGAACGGAATTTTTTATATCAATTCTGACACGTGCGCTCTGTTAAGCAATTAGCACCATAAACTTCACATATCTTTTTGTGAGCCGCAGCAGCTTTCTTTCCTTTACGGAAATAAAATAGTAAAATATGTCGAAAATGTTCGTTTCTGCACTCCATTTAAAATTAACCCACAACTAATAGCTTTAATAAAAATCACGCTCTACTTGCTTCTGAAGTTACGTCAATGTGACTAGTATCACGAGACAAACGGTAAAGTACAGCACTAACATACGTTATACAAAAAATAAAGCAACGCTTTAGTTTAATATATTCACATGGCTCAAAAAGAAAATAATAATCGATTGTTTGGGTTTTACAAAATGAGTCTGATCGTAAGCTGTAACAGCTTGGTAATCACTAATTACTCAGCATATTGGAACTATGACTCTAAATAGGATTAATTCTTAATGGTACTACTACATTGAACTTGTCAGAAGTTCTTCAAAATATCTGTATCAAAATGCTGCATCATAACAACTCCCCGAACGTTCAAATAGTGGATTACTTAAACGAACATTTACGCGAGTATCTATCAATAAAAATATGTATATGTTACAAGTAGATGGGCTTCTTTATTTAATATATCATATTAGGTCGTTCACGGGATACATAATAAATGTACTTTGATAAAGTTTTTGATTACTTTTTATGGTCAGGTTAAACTTTCTCAATTTCTTTATTCGTCAATTGTTGTCTTAAGAAAGCAGGAAATATAAAATTGTTTATTAATGCTAATTTGTTCATGTTGCTGGGTTTTTAATGTATTTATTCACATTAATAAAATTTAAATATAGATTCTGAAATAGATATGACATAGAAATGCTATTCGCGTTCAATGGCATGTCTCTAACGTGCATAAACAAGATACGCCTCTGCTTCGACATGCAAAACTATACTTTCGTAATGCTTGACAAATGTAGGTATATATGTACGGACTATGGATAATATGAGTGTTTATAATTAGTTCGAGAAAAAGTTCTTGTAGAAAGAATGTATATGTCCTTCTAGTATGAAAAGAAGGATTATGTTCTAAATTTATATTGAACACCTTCAATATATGCCAACAAATTGACTAGAATTTGATGAATTGCCTTTTGCTAATTTTAGCAATAGGACCATTGGTTTAAATAACATACAAATTGGTGTATCTTTACTATGTGTGCTAATCAATTATTGAACCTCCTTATAGGTTTGTTTTGCTATTTCGTCGACCACTTTATCACATAAAAATTTAGGTTTCTATAATTAAAATATATAGTCAAATAAAAACAAAAAAATTGGACGATCTTTAAATCGAATTTTTATAACAAAAAACAATTAGATATATTAAAAACCCTTATATGGAAACGTTCATCGCGGGATGTAGGAGAAGGGATAAGAAACGGTGCCGCTGATCGGCGCTAAGCATCTTATTATAGACGTCGAGGTCTGTCCAACTCGACCAGACATATAATGTATTATAAAATGTACGAGAAAGCAACAGGCGTTGCAAGGTTTCTGCGCGATCGTTTCCATTTGGCTCTAACGGAGGCCGTTTTTGTTTATAATTATACAAAAAGTGTACGCGTGGCAATGGCCTAGTATATTGCGTGATTTAAAATTCGCATTACCAAAAATTACCCGATGGATAGTCGATTTTCTATATGCCTGGCAGAGGCTCCGCATAGGAGTGATTTTATTACGTCTATTTGGATAATAATGCGAATTCGAGCGAAATTTTCACTTTAAAATGTAAAACGTGTGCTAGTCATTAATTTACAAACTGGCGGATTAAAATTGGAGTTGCCAAAGGTGCTCGGAAAATAACTTTTTGACTAATAATAAAAAATCTTTCTTCAAGAGTATTGAAATTAGAAGACGTTCGGAAAAAATACTCACTGTCCAATTTTTATTCACTGAAGCCATTATAACCTTGATTTATTCGCATTTGTTTCTAAAAATACGTTTCAGAGGCAGACTGAAATTGTCAAGATGTTCGCGCGGTCTGTGTTGTGGAAAAAAAGTAATGGCAAAAGTTATTTTCGATGATGCAACATGACCTTGACTTAGATGTTGCGAAAATAGGGATCTTGAAAATGTTTCGGTCTGTTCTCTCGAATGCCAAAATTGAATTACATTTTTTGTTTGTAATTATTAATGAACGAAAATTTTCTTGGTTTGTTTTTGCGAAATTTTATTCGTAGTTATGTTTTATGATTGTAAATAGTTGAGTAATATTTTCCTTAATCAAATTCATCCCTTAAATTGTTATCATATTATCTATCCATTTTTGTAATATCTTAGGTTTTGAATTTTTACTTATTTCCTATCTTTTATTTTTAATCACTTTATTTTTATAATTAATTCAGTCTAGTATTGTAGACCATGCTTTTTCCTTCATAATTAAACATACATACATCAATTGTTATTATATGTCCGATCTTTTAAAATAAATTGCTAAATTTGCACAATATACACAGTCTGTCGAACTTTTTTAAAACAAAGAATAAAATTCATTTATTTTATTGAAAGTAAGTCGCCTTCGGCTTCAATACAACGTTCTGCAGGGTCAATTAACATGTCCAATGAATTTTTAAGTTCATCTTTAGAGATGTCCTTCAAGATCGCTGTCGACGTCTTTTTAATGGCTTCGACGTTGACATAACGCTGTCCTATTATCGGCATTATCATGTAACAAACGCCAGCTAACATTTTCACGATATTGAGGGCGCACACGACGAATACACACCAAAAGACTCTTCATAACATCAAGATAATATATAGCACTGACTGTTTGACTAGTTGATACAAACTTTTTATGCACTATGCCGTTAGAATTATAAAAACAAATCAACATTTTCTTTTACTTTTGCCTTCTCCAAAAGGCTTTTTTCGGTCTTTCCTCGCTTGGATGCTTCTATTCAAAGCTTTGACGCTTGGTCTCTGGATCATATTGAAAATGCCACGTCTCATCGCCAGTTACAGAAGAATACCTGAAGTTTTCTTTCCTTTTTGTCTTTAGTCAAGTCTGTACAATGTTGAATTCCGAGCAATTTTTTGATTATTAGTTAGCTTGTGTTGTACAAACCATGCACAAATCTTTCTCAGTCCCAAATGCTGTATCAAAATACGGTGGATTGAATCTTTGGAAGTATTTAATTCCATTCCTACGTATCGCAATGAGGATTTCGGCTCATTTCTGATAAATTCGCGCCCAAGTTCGATGTTACTTTTTGTAACCACAGATTTTTTTGCACCAGGATGTTCGTCGTCATTTATGTTTTTATATTTATACCACTCATACACACTCGTACATGATAAATGCGTATCATCATATACTTGTTTCATCAAATCAAAGGTTTCAGTAAACGATTTACAGAATTTTAAACAGAACTTGATATTTGCTGTTTGTTCGAAATGTATTATTCGACCAATGCCAAATACACACTGTTACTTTATGGGCAATTTCTCTGCTTCTAATGATGTAAATGTCATGATATTTTGACATAATATTGGTGAAAAATCTACCTTACCGACGCATATTTTTTTAATAAATGGCGCTACTAAGAATTATTATTTTAAAAAAGTTCGGTTTTCTCTGCGACAGATTGTGTATTGATTTACGTGGACAAGAATCTATACCATTTATGTATATAAAAAAAAAGATAAAAACATTAACATCACTATTTCATTGCGTTACGACTTCAGCTATTTGAAATTTATGAATTTTTCGTATTTTGGCAGAATTCGAATACATTATGCTTTTTCCCTTTCTCATCTTCTAACCATGCCGGTACATACTATACTGTTTATATTATTTGTCATTATTATTACTCCTATAAATTAATTGTTCTATATTTGGATATGAAGAGATGTTAAAATATATTCTGAAATTTCTTCTATAGATATTGTATTTAAACTTCAACATACTCTGGGTATAGTGTTAACTAGAAAAAATCTAAACTTGAATTTAGTAATTTTGCGTGGTCTGTTATATTTCCTCTCCACCACCTTTTGTACAGTCATATTATATTGATGTTAGAATAATAAGTAAAACGAAATTTAAAATTAGGTATTTCATTTGATTACAGCCTTACTTTTAAATATCATATTACCAATGTTACCAACTACTGCACTGAAACTATTTCAGTTTCAAGGCAGTAGTTGAGCCCTGAAAATGTCCCATACAAATGGGTACGAAACGTCGGCAGATATACAAATGACGTGGTTCCAGTCCGGAAACCCAGAAGCAGATAAGCATGGACCACGACTACGTAGCAGATCAAATCTGCATAAATTAGAAAAATCGTTCAATATAGTAAGTGATCGTGCGTGTATTCCAATTGTTGACGAGCATAATCGCGAATTGCATCTTTAAAAAAATTTATGGCCGCATTCTATTTTGTATATGCAAGTATAGTATTTACACCAATGTTACGTGCCAATAATATTACAAGCCTGATAACTTCACTTTACTAATGCATTGCGTACAATAATTCTTTGCAAATACATGGTTTATTCAAAAGGAAAGGTGAATTTTGAATTTTCGCGCGCTGTGTACATTCGATTATTGAAATTTTTTTTTATTGTGTTGGTACACATGTGTTAGTCATATGTTGGCATTATCAGTCAATTTGGATTAGTAGTTTGTTGTTGACAACTGAAAAGCTTAGTCACGTTTGTGTGTGTTCTTCGATTTTTGACTTTTGAAAAAAATGGATCAAAGAATATGTATTAAATTTTGCGTTAAAAATGGAATAAAGTGCTCCAAGGCACTTGAAATGTTGACTGTGGTATTCGGCGAGTCCACTTTGTCTCAAGTGTTTATAAGTGGTACAAACGCTTTAGAGAAGGCCGAGAAAATGCACGCCCAGTTCGATCAAATGTGAAGGTTTTGCTCACTATTTTCTTCAATTACAATGGCATGGTGTATCATGAGTTCTTGCCAACAGGTCGTACGGTTAATAAGGAATACTACAAGGAACTTATGCAACGTTTGCGTGAAGCAATACGGCTCAAACAATCGGAATTGTGGAAAAAAAAATCATGGATTCTGCATCACGATAATGCGCCAGCTCACACATCAATGCTTGTACGTGATTTTTTGGCCAAAAAGAACACCCTAATCATTTCTCAACCACCTTATTCTCCAGATTTGGCTCCCTGCGACCAATGAAAGGAAAGCGTTTTTCCACAATTGATGAGATAAAGTCAGAATCGAAGAACGAGTTGATGGCCATACCGAAAAGCGCATTTCAGAAGTGCTTCGAGGATTGGAAGAAGCGCTGGCATAAGTGCATTATATCTGAGGGGGATTACTTTGAAGGAGACAAAATGGATATTGATGAATAAATAAATACTTTTCAAAAAAATTCAAAATTCACCTTTTCTTTTGAACAAATCACGTATGCATAACAACGTTAAATTGACAATTTTTGGCCTTTACTAGGTACTTGTACCTATTTATTCCTTAATGCAGCCATATTATGCCCAACATCAATAATCTTATGTTGCTCAATTTTTTTAAAATCAAAAAAAAATTGCGTCAAATAACACCAACTATCAGAATAAAGTAAATAAATGTATCTTGGTTATTATGATAAAATATGACACAGAAAAAAGTCTTCTCCAATAAGCTTCACTAAATAGAAAGATTGTTTCTAAAAATTTTCATATCAAAACTAACTAAAAATATCTCATACTTTCAATTATAAAGTTACATAGAGAGTGTGGGTGTGATCTATTCTTCAATGAACGAACTTAGTAGATTCTTGGACATTTATCTCGATTTCAATTCAAATAAATGAATTTTAAACATAATCAGTTAGATATTCGTTTTAAAATAAATTATAAAATTATCTCTCCACCTATGAGATACTTTTAAGTTTCCTATTTTTCTCGGAACGAAGAGTAGATTGAGAAAGGCATTTGAGTTTAAAATATGCGGGAATTCTTACAGCTGCTGCTAGAGGTAAAGGCGTATTAAATATTATCCGTTAATTAACCGTTTTCGCCACTTACTTAGTAGAACTCATCGATATTCTTAGACATACGGTTATGTTGTTATGAATGTACAAAATCTGTATTCGTTGATGCGATAGTTCAAAGACCTTTGGACACTTCGACCACGATACAGTCGAACCCATAACATATCATCTTTAAAGTTGTCATTTTCGTGGGATCTGCTCACACCATCTTGTACGAAGATCTGAAAATACGTTTCGAGATGGGTGCCTTCAATGCGGACAGACGAAAGCAAGGCTGTGTGATGGCAAGCTTGACAAGTGATGACGCCATAAACGGTTTGTTTTTCATTACTTGTCACCATGGACAACAAATTGATGCCGTTTTTCAATCTTGAAAGGAAATTACTCTTAGCACAATAGTAACACACCATTTAGTCACTAGCTGAGAAATTAAGACACGCTGTGACCAAAGAGTACCACGGTGGCGAAATACAGACATGGTTTGAGGACAAAATTTATTCCAACATTGCAAGGATAATGAAAAGACTGTTAGTGTATTTTTTCATCATTTTCCTGTTCATTGAGTGGTTCTAATTTAAGAGATTCTTTGCGAGTACATTAAATATAGCTCCAAGTGATTTTCGGCCTTTTCCCACGATGAACAGTTTCATTGTGAAAAATGTATATGTTTACAAAACAGTAGCAAAGAAGCAAAGTTAGAAGTTTCTAGTGTAAGTAGTTTGTCACAAGAAATAGCAAGGCTTTAGAACTGTAATGCATTTCATCTGCTTACACAGCATTACCAATTAATTTGCGAGGATTTGCATATTATATGCATGTATGTATCTTAGTTTCGCAGTATTTAAAGTTTCTCTTTTATTATGAACGAGTTGTGAATTACTTTTCTAATTAAAAAAATGATACATTAATTATTTTTGTAACAAACTTTGAAGATGTTTCGAATGAACGACAAAAGACGAATATAACTTCAAATTTATGAAAAGAACAGTAATTACATTCCTAATTATTGGACTTGAATTTGACAGAAACTTAATAACTTTTCAAATCAGATAAGATTCTTATCTGATATTGCTAACGTTCTTATGTTTTAATTAGCGATGACAGAAGGACGAATATATAATTATAGATGGCAACAATTTCAAATTAGCTGTTAAAAAATGCAAAATTGGATTCTTAATAATTATATGTCGTATAGCAAATGAGAACAGCAAAAATTTATTCATCATAGTATAGGCGTCAAAAACGCCCTCTTGCTCCACATATTAAAGAGTGAAAATATGTATCTTTCAATGTGTACCTCTCTAAAAATGGTGTTGAAGTCAACACTTACTGACCCAATTATCTGCTATATGTTAATTTCAATACCGTTAACAACATCAAGGATATCAGAAATCGAATCATTTTCCCTTAAAATATTTCGTTCAATAATCAGAATTTCACTTCGCCATCGATTAATTGATATAGAGCGAGTCGTGTTGAAAGTTTATGTTCCTGAGAGCTCCACACGTGGGTGGTATCATCATATGGAACTTCGGTTACGTTCGTGATGTTATCAAATATTTGTTATAACAAGGAAAATTATCTACGTTGGCCGAGAAAGTGAAAATAGTAAAACTGTAGTATAAATATTTATGTAAAAGTGAACATCAGATGAACGTCGAAATCTAATTAACTATTTTTATAATGGCATGCTGAAATATCAAACACTGTAAGAATTTTAAACTTGTCTTCAATAATTTAGTAACATGAAACATTGCTAGGAAAATGAACGCAGAGATAACTAATCGCTTCTGAATTTATTATTTCTAGTTTTAGAATTTTTCACAAGTACGTGTAAAAATACTTATGAGTTTCGACTACTTTCATGTGAGTTCACAAAAAAAAAGTTCGTTATGTGCCGAATTTTTTTTTTAATATCTTGGAAATGATACGAGGAAAATTTGAAAAGTTTTATCTAACAACGAAACAAAGACCTACGATTTTTATGATAATTTTAGTTCTCAATGCAATCTCTCTTAACTTCAACACATGATCACGGAAGGTTGATATATAACCCCTTGCCACATTAATTTTCGTATTCTGCATACGTATTTCGACAATTAAGTTGTTATCATCAGCAGATAATTAAACAGTGTTCCACCTGGAAAACTATGGTAAAAATACCCGTACGAAAACAAATTCCGTACGCTATCCGTACCGCTGAAAGCCAAAACGTACATTGAGTGCGTTTTGGCTTTCGGCAGTACGGGTCCTTCTTCATCATTGGAAAATCTTTGACCACTGAGCCATTTCCTCAAGTTTAGGAACAGAAAATAATCCGAGGGGGCTAAATCTGGCGAATAGGGTGCATGAGGTAGCAATTCAAACTTTAATTCATTAATTTTGGCCACTACAATAACAGATTTGTGAACTGCTGCATTGTCTCGATGAAACAACACTTACTTCTAGCCAAATGTGGCCATTGTTGCTTTATTTTTCCGCTCAAACGTTGCAATAAGTTTGCATAATTCTCGTCGTTGATAGTTTTTACTTTTTCAAAATATTCAATGAAAGTTATTCCACGAGCATCCCAAAAAATCGATGCCATAACCTTACCTATAGATGAAACGGTCTCCGACTTCTTTGGAGCCGGTTCTCCCTTTTGAGTCCGATGTTTTGATTGTTCTTTTGTCTCGGGTGTGAAGTGATGGACTCATGTTTCATCCATGGTTATGAAACGGCGAAAAAATTTTGTTTTTTTGCTGTTAAACTTCGTTAAATACTCAACTGAAACATCTACACGACAATATTTTTGCTCGAGTGTGAGCAAACACAGCAGCCATCTTGCACACAGCTTTGTCATGTCCAACTTTTCAGATAATATGCGATCTACTGCACTTTTTGAAATGCCTACTATGTCTGCTAGCTCTCGGACTTTCAGTCAACGATCATCCAGTATCGCTTTGTGGATTTTCTTCACCATTTCTGGAGTCGTTACCTCATTTGGTCGACCATTGCAATGCTCGTCTTGGCAGCTCGTACAGCTTCGTTTAAACTTTGCTACCCAATATTTCACTGTTGTAAACGAAGGAGCAGACTCACCCAGAGTAGAATCCAGTTCGGCTTTTATATCGGTTGGTCTGAGGCCTTTCAAATAAAAGTATTGTATCACATAACGATGACCAATTTTCTCCATTTTTACAATTTCACTGAAAACGTTCACTATTGATGGCTGAAAACCAATACTAAACGATGTGGCGTCTTCAAACTTGAAACATATGCTTTATAAATTGTGTACTTTCTAATACAGTGATATTTTCAAACAACTATCCCCATCTCTAGGCCAGGCCAGTTACTTATGGGAACACCCTCGTATTAAAGGGTAAAGAAAACAGTTCACGTATAATTAAAATAATCTAATCAGTAATTTTTCAAATTTAATAATTTAAAAATAAACCACTGAAATTTCAATTTCGAATTTTATATTTACATATCTCGAGGTAATAATTCTATTAAATAAAATACCGGGAAAATTTTCGTTGTCTTAATTCGTTTTATTTAATTTAACAAAGGAACGATGTGTTTTCTCGGTATTTCAATTCAATAAGGTGTATGTAATTACCATAAATTATACTTTCAATTAATACTTACCACATCGCTTGTACGGACACAGGTTTGAAAATATGATTTTGCCCGCAAATGCTGACACTAAAGCCTCTGTAACAAAAAAAAAAACTTTTACCAAAAAAGAAACAATAAACAAATTGCTTATGTCATTTCGATGCTTTCAAATCGCAAAAACAGTTTCATTGAAGTGCCAAGGATAAAATGAACGATCTCTGAATATGTAGACAGTATGACGCTAAGTTGAGCTATACTATTTGTATGAGCGTTACTTGTTACTGTTACGTGTGTGTGTATGTGTGTGATTGTATGTAAGATAATCACGATTAAACTAAACTGACTCCGACAGCGACCTCTGTACGTGAAGGCGTTTTAATTGCCTGTTGGGTAAAAGGAGTCAGATTGTACAAAGTTGAGAGAAGAATCCGTAGTACGCGTATGGAAGCGGAGAACTTGTGTGGTGGGTGACGAAATGAAGGAAAAGATACGCGGAGGTGCAGATGATGTAATTTGATGATTTAGAACGCTAGGATTAAATGTATTATAATCTTGTTTGAATTTCGTTTTTTGTTTCTTTATATGTCATTGTAGTGTAGATAAGATCTGGAAGTTACAACAAATGGCATGAACCATAAATCTTACAGACTAATAATTTAGGAACATGCACACACATTTTTTTTTAACGGAGAGTGAAAACTTCGATGTACATAGTTGATATACTGAAAGGGAAAACGATTCCAACACAAAGCGGGCCTAGAACGTGTGTATCATATTTAACGATGACCTTATTTCAGAACATTTATCTTTTACTTTTATTTGTATACTGGATACAATTACACTCAAGAACAAAATAAATAAAAGTATAAAATATACTATGGATAATTGTGAATGACACAACAAAAGAAAGCGATCTAAAAATAATCGATTTGGATTAAAAATTGTAGAAACGTGATGTGAAAATATATATAGAAAAAAATTAAGGGTACACAGTTTCAAATTCGAATTTAAAACTTTTTTTGACGTGAGAAATCTGCGAACCCACCTTGCCTGACACTTTGTCATTCCTAATTCTTCGTGTAAAATTTTTAACACATGAATCTCTCTTGCTATGGCAGAAATTTTAATTCTACGATCTGTCAATGATAATCACTCAATTTTCTTTGTTTCCTGCGTTCTTGTCTCTAGAAATCTACCAAATTCTGGATCATTATCAATGGATTTTCGACCGGAATAAAATTATTTAGACAAGAATGAATTTGATAATATATTAGAGGATTCGCGCTATTTACAGAGATAATTTATTTTGGGTAATTTTTGGGACATTTCTCGCTTTAGAGAAAATTTTTTTAACGTTTCTGTATTTATTGTTTTAAAACATTTTCCTACTTAAACCACTGTTACAACTACCAGGTGCACTGGAAAGTGATTACCGGTTTTTTCGTAAAAAACTACTTAATTTTCAAGAAAATGGAAACACTTTTTATTCAAAGTATTAGCTATTTGATTCTACACATCTTGCCCATCTTTCAGGAAATTTATGGATGTCATCCCAAAAAGACTATTTGTCCTTTGAGCAAAACCATTCAGCGAGACATTTTCTAACTTCCTCGAAATTGGCAAAGTGCTGCTATGCAAGCGCGTGTCCCATTGATGCGAAAAGGTGATAGTCGGACGGGCAAGGCCTGGAAAGTACGGCGAGTGGGATATTATGTCTCATCAAAGTGCATTCAACGCTTTCTTGCCCGTTTTTGTTGCACGAGACGGCGCGTTATTGTGCTGTAAAATCACTTTATCCTGTTTTCAGGCCAATTCTGGTCGTTTTTCCAACAATACATGATTCAAATTGATAATTTGTTGTCGGTAGCGATCAGTTTTAACTGTTTCACCAGGTTTCAACAGTTCGTAATACACCATGCCTCTCTGGTTCCACCAAACACAGACCATTATCTTGCGATCAAAACGATTTGGCTTTGGAGTCGATGGGCCAGTTTCTCCAGGTATCGACCATGATTTTTTACGCTTAGGGTTTTCGAAATAAATTCATTCTTCACCACCCGTCACTATTCGATGCAGAAATGATTTTCGATCATACCTTTGAACAGCATTTCATAGACGATTTGTTGATTTTCCATTTGCCTGTCATTCAATTTATATGGCATCCCATCTTTAAAATTTTCCCATTGCTCGTAATTAGTCGCTAATCGTTTCTTGCACCACATTTAACGCTTCAGTCACTTGTTTTTGAGTTTGGGTTGGGTCTTCATTCAATAACTCCTGCACTTTCGCATCTTCAAACTTTTTCGGTCTACCAGAACGTTCTTTGTCTTGCACATCGAAATCACCACTTTTGAATTGTCGAAATCACGCCTAACATAGTTTTATAGATGGAGTAAGTTTCTACGAGCAAACGATGGCTTTCAGATGCTTTTTTCTTTTGATTAAATAAGAAAAGTAATGCGTGTCGTGCTTTTTCAGGCACGAAACTTGACATTTTCAAAGAGGCATAAATCTATGACCGTGTTACTTTCGAAAAATATAACGTGTATAGCTTTGAAGCTTAATGTCAGTAGAATAAAATGACATATTTGTCAAATCAATAACATTGCATGTTTAAGCCTAACTACATGTGTTGGGGAGACCGATAATGACTTTCCGGTACACCTGATATAATCGTTTTTTAATTTAATAACACCTTAGAAAGGTTGGCACTAATTAATATTTAAAAAACTGTTACTGTTTTCATGACTCGGTAGATTACAAAAAATTTTTCCTCGTACGTATTTAAGAAAATTCGAAAATTTTAAGTGCAATTTAAATTTTTGCATACGTAAATATCAACTATTTCTATGGTGGTATATGGCTTCATATGTCGAGTTTATCAAAATCATATGTTCAGCTATAAGCCACGAATTATTGTAAAATTTTCTTTAAGATTTGCTTGCTTCATTTTTACCGCAAGACACAGGTACAGTTAATTCTTCTGAAGAAATAAATGCGTTCGTTATGATTATCAAACATATTAAAATTCAAAAGTTTTCCTCACTAATTCATTTAAATTGAGAATTTATTTGTCAAATATATTTATGAGTTGAATAATTTTTTTCTCAAACGGTCAAGAAGAAGAAAAAGTTATACATTACTTTTTAATTATTTGAAGTAGACTTATGGAAAATTGTTAGAGACGATGAAATAAGAAGACATGAAAAAACGGAAATGGATAGGCACACACACTGGAAAATATGTACTAGACTCAAATAAAGAACGCTTAACCAAAGGTTTGCCGATAAAAGAAAAGCAAAAAGGTTGAGAAATACTTCGAAGTGGACAATCTATAATGAGTCAAAGCAGATGAAAGCTATAAATAAAGCAGAATTATTATTGCAGATCCAGTTTTATTTGTACTTGCGTGTTTTCATTAAGGTATTTATGTTTTCGCAATTATCTTGTTTTTACATTTCTAGAATTAACCTTTCAATGTAATTAATGAATTAATTATAGCTCGGTCTAATTTTGTATATAAGGAAGGAAAACTATAAAACACTACGCCCTACTTTCCTGAAATAACATCCTTTTACTTCAATTACTTTAACAACACATACCGATATCTATTTACCTCGCACTTCCTACACTTACCCAGCGATAAAACCGTACTTATAATCCCATTCCATTAAAGGATTTGTATGTTATTTTACTCAACGATTAAACGAATCCTTCCATTAGAGTTACGTACACGTGCTTCGTTAGGAGGAAAATAATCTAGAAACCCATTTTCGAGTAAGCCAAGCGTTTACGTTGTACCAGATTCACAAACACTAATTAATCTAATGATAATTCTCCCAATAATCTACCTTGGGTCTCGATTAATAGTTTCTCGTGTGTATCTACAATGTGTCGCCTTCTGTACACTTCTACGCGAACACTAATTCAGTTAGAAAAGCGGTAACAGTAGTAAGAACAGTAAAAGGAAAGGTGTACATATTTAACGAAAACAGAAAAAAGACACGCCAAGATGTAATTACCGAGAGAGGTTGGTTCTAATTAGTTCCAAGTACTAGATGACGAGCGACCTTTTTAATAGTTGTAACACGCGTTAACACTCTTGTAAATATAAAATGTTATTAGCGCTGAGGAAACCTTCTCGCGACCGTGTCACGAAACCTTTCAAGAGAGACAGTCAGACAGACATCGAACTTGTTATGCTTACGTAATAGTGCTATCCTTATTTAAGGTGATGATGACAAGTTCGATTTGCTATCAATAAATGAGATTTATAGAAGTCACACAACAACGTAAAAAATATAATGCAGATAGATAAGCTTAGCTTTTACAAAAGGCAATATGTATGCATGTATTACAATAAAAAATTGGGATATATGGATGTTCTTTGTACTTACAAGATTTGCAAAATTATGACAATTATTTACACTGGTCTTAACGAAAAATATATATATTCTATAGAATAACAGGAGTTATTCACTTAAAAATCCAGCATTCAAAGGTACGAAAACAATTTTTTGCAGAAGGTTGGCAATAATGTTTTTCTGGCTGAACAGTCAACCAATTTGTTCGCACCTGTTAGTTTTGTCAGTACTCCTCTGTTCTTAGAATGGGAGATCATATGTGAACATGTCATTAACGTCTGCCCAAGGAGTAGAGGAAGTTTAGATTACATGTAATTCCACGTATGGCATGACTCCTCTACTTACATCTTCACATCACCGGAATTACCTTACATCAGTTAAGAAGGTCTGATGGCTTGCATCTTCATCTCCTGTGTGGATCGGTCATCAGGTTAGCAGCCAAGAGGTAAGGGCAGTTGGTTAGTCTTTCTACGTACTTATCAAAAAAAGTTTTCGATTTCCTTTTTTTATAGTTTCAAACGTTTTGGTATCAAACTATTTGAGATGTGCCAAGGAACGTTAATGATTATACGAAGAACTCTGGATTTCAATCATTTTAATATTTCGTTGCTGAAGTTTGAAACGAATCCTCAGAGCTGAATCCAATAGCACCAGATTGGTTGTAGTGATACTTTTGTATACAAGCAATTTATTTTCCAGCGTTAGATTTGATTTATGGCCCATTAACTAGTACATTCTGCTGAGCTTTAAATCCAGTTTCCTTTTTGAGATGATATTTTTTCTCCAAGTCATGCTTCGGTCCAGTTACATTTTGAAGTATTCAATTTCTCCCCGTTGTGGTAGCTGTTAGTTATTTATCATTACAGGAGGACGTTCGCTTTTTCTGATCATGACTGTTCCATGCACAGATTTATTTTCGTTTACTCTAATTCGCTATTTGCTTAGCCATTTTTGAATTTTGTTTAGATAAGCTTGTTCCCGTAGAGAAACAATGACAGTGTTGGTATGTGATCTAAGAATAGCTGTATCATTTGTATATGAAGTCGTAATTGCATTCGTTTAGTCGTTAGTAAGTCAGCTGTGTATAGTACGAAGTGTGTTGTTTTAAATAAGAGCCGTTTGAAACTAAAAACCAAGCGAAAGAAAATTTTCAAAAACCAAATTTATTTTCAGGTTCTACATACATTTCTCTATTTTTCAACATAGTTGCCAAATTTGAACAGCTTAGATAAAATAGGGAATATGCTGATTGGCCTATTGGATTTGAAGTCGTCCATGGACTTTCCAGGTTTATGGCTGAAAATGGTATGGGCTACGTTTCATTGGGAGGACAAATATTCTGTTCTATGGTGGTATTAAAAATTTGGACTGGATATCTCAACCCTTTCTGTGGTAAGTTTGAAATTAATAGCTTTTCTCAATTTTTTATTACTTACTTATTTTATATCATCATTTTCTTAGTTTATTGGTTACATTTATTCAAACCGTTTAGGTTATTATATGTATTTTACAGTAATTTTCATATGTATTAAATTTATGTGTACGTATTTACACCATTTAACTGTAAAGATCTGCATAATATAATACAATTTGTCGTTTATTTGGATTTGTGAATCTGTTAAATCTATTATTATTGTAAACGTTTAAATTTTTTAAACTCCCAAAAGATACCAATAAATGAAATTCTCGTCATACAAAATCACCAACTTAATGTTAAAAAACAAATACAAGATGTTACTGTCAGAGCGAGATCGTTCTGTTCTACACCCTCTCGTAATTTGTTGTGCTGACATTTTATTTTTTATGTTGTTCTTAATTTTTTTTTTGGTCTTAAATATTTTGCAATTCAATTCTAATAAAATATTCAAAAAATCTACCACTAAATTAGCCGAGAAAGCTATGAATAATTGACAAAATCTTGAACTTTGGATAAAGAAATTGTTTTCCCTTGGTAAACTTTGTTTTATGACATTAGTTCAAAAAAATTAAAAGTAGCTCAATAGAATCTTACCCATCACCGTCCAAAGTGATGGCGGTGTCTGCTAAAACACGAAGGACTAGACCGACCGTCGTCTTCTCGTTACAGTCTATGCCCAAGAGGCAAGATTCTTCGGCACGCGTTCCTATCCTGGACACTACCACCAAATATCTGGTGCGAGACGGATGGACGCTCTCCAATTTTACCGCCTGGAACAAAGAAAAAGAATCATAAGTCCTAAAAGGTCTATTATCAAACAAATCAGTTGCTTGCATTATGCAAGATATATTTTGTTCCTTTCTTAATTTTCGAATATAGTTAAACTAGGGTATGTTGACTGGAAATACAGTCTGAATCAAAATTTAATGTTAATAGATTTGTCTGTGTATACTTTGTTATAGAAATGATCGAAATATATTAAGGAAATCGCTTCATTAGGATGAGATATATTTCGTGAAGTATACCTACACGAATGATTCAAAATTTTGTTCGTAGTTTATCCGAAAAAAATATGCCAAAATATTTCCAAAACAATGGACCTCTTGACCAATGCTTTCGACTATCCAGAATACTGCTTTCTATTTTATTAGCGAACGTAGTATTCTATAAAGTTTTCTTTTGGTTTATTTTGTTTTATTCGCCTTTTCTATTACTGAATTATAACGTTTGCATATACATATATATGTACATTCATAATTCCAGTTTGAAAAGGATTAAATTTAATTGAATAATTAAGTAGTAACGCATATCGATTTGATCTTTTATTCATTCATTTTATTATGGCATTTATTCTAAAAGAAATAACTCTATAAGTAACTAACTAAAATAAAAAAATTCTCTGGTTAGAGGTATTTCGCCAATTTTATGTTCATCTTTTATTTTTGATTTTTTTGAAAGTAATAATGAAATACTGGTAAGTTGACTTAGAAATTCTTTCACGTATGTAGATATATGTCTGGTACATGTATGCCCGTGAGTATGTACCTCTTGTCGCATATTTCTACTCATTTATATGCAACGGACACTTTCACTATCTTTCGTATGTCGGTAATGCGTTTTTACCGCGGCAAGATACGAACTCGCCGCGTTTTCCTTTTGCGAGCTTGATTGTTATACGATACGTGCGTGTTCGCACAAGCAACAAGAAAAATAACACGGCGGGCGACATGATGAACATGAAAATGTGCGAATTTGTATGTACAAGATGGTTTGACTTATTCATAGGCACAGGATACTAAAAGTACAAATAATATCAGACTGTTAATGCATAGAAACGCTTAGGCCTTCTGTCCACGAAGCGTATCATGAAAGACGTGTTCAAGAATCGTCTTGTAGAGATGATTCATATGTATGTACATATACATAATATATGCGACATAATAGAAATATATGTACAGGGAAGACAGCATTTATAGTTGCAAGGATACTAGAAAGCGATTTTCTTATATTTACCATAGGAAGCGTATTTGAAGACGTCATGTGATAAAATAATTTTTATTCAAACAAGAACATAAAAATCATATTGAAAAAATTGGTTTCGCGAAGGTAAACATTTAAAAGACATAAGAACGAAAAAATATTCCAAAAATATGTAATCGTTTATGACAACCCTTAATATATCGGTTGTCATTAAAAATTTCGTAGACATAAAAGAAATCTAGAAATTTAATTTTAGAATAAGAAAACGTAAAAATTTTAAGAATATTATATTTGGAGGGTGATCGTCCATATATTGTCAATCTATGCTTTACCTAACGTTTTTGTAGGAATTCAAGAGAAAATCCAGCTTTTACAAAACTAAAATGCACCGTTTCTATATTTTCTCTACACCGCGACGATCTTCCTATTTGTTATTTCACCTTTTCCAATATTTCATGTTTTTACATTAATCGCATTTCCAATTGCTACACCTTGTTAGGCTGTTTTTCTTCTTCCTTCTGTTGTTCTTTTGTGAAAAGGACAACAGAACAACAACAGACAACATACTACGAAGGCGGTCCCAGAAGTACCCGATCCAACAAAGAAAACACAAAAATTTTGGAAAGAAATATATTTATTTTCCGGCATAATCTCCTTTCAGCTCTATACATTTTTCCCAGCGGTGTTCAATAAGTTCGATACCCTTTTCATAATAAGAACTGTCTTGCTCCTCAAAATAGTCATTAACTGCCGACATGACTTCTTCATCGTTAGAAAATCTTTGACCACTGAGCCATTTTTTCAAGTTTGGGAACAGAAAATAATCCGAGGAGGCTAAATCTAGCGAATAGGGAGCATGAGGTAGCAATTCAAACTTTAATTCACTAAGTTTGACCATTGCAATAACAGATTTGTGAGCTGGTGCATTGTCTTGATGAAACAACACTTTCTTCTTAGCCAAATGCGGCCGTTTTTGCTTGATTTCTTCGCTCAAACGCTGCAATAAGTTTGCATAATACTAGCCGTTGATAGTTTTTGCTCTTTCAAGATAGTCAATGAAACTTATTCCACGCGCATCCCCAAAAAAAAACCGATGCCATATGACCTTGCCTGCAGCTGAAACAGTCTTCGTCTTTTTTGGAGCCGGTTCTCCCTTTTGAGTCCATTGTTTTGATTGTTCTTTGGTCTCAGATGTGAGCGATGGACCCAGATTTCATCTGCTTGCATTCTGTTTTGATGCTGTGAAACTTCGCTAAACACTGAACTGAAACATCTTCACGGCACTGTTTTTGCTCAAATATGAGCAAACGCGGCATCCATCTTGCACACAGCTTTCTCATTTCCAAATTTTCAGATAATATGCGATGTATCGCACTTTTTGAAATGCCTACTATGTCTACTAGCTCGCGCACTTTCGGTCGACGAACATCCAGTACCGCTTTGTGGGTTTTCTTCACCATTTCTGTCGTCACCTCATTTGGTCGACCACTGCGGTGCTCGTCTTGGCAGCTCGTACGGCCTCGTTTAAACTCTGTTATCCAATATTTAACTGCTATAAACGAAGGAGCAGACTCACCCAGAGTAGAATCCAGTTGAGCTTAAATATTGGTTGGCTGAGGCCTTTCAAATAAAAGTATTGTATCACGTAACGATGACCAATTTTCTCCGTTTATACAAATTCACTGAAAACATTCACTATTGTTGGCTGCCAAACAAATACTAAATAACGTGGTGTCTTCAAACTTGAAACATACGCTATATAGATTGTGTACTTTCTAATACAGTGATATTTTTCAAACAACTGCCGCTATCTCTAGGCCAGGCCGGGTACTTATGGGACCACCATTGTAGCTGAGTTATCCTTGTTCGATTAAATCTCTAATACTCTGAACTCAAAAACTCTGTCTAATATTTTCGTTCATCACTTTTTACAAAACTTTCAATTTTTCTGAAATACCTCATTTTCATTTTTATCCAATTTTATAATACTTCATATATCGAAAATTATATTAACATCAGTGTATATTAATACTTCTCTAATATACATACTCTGAAAAAAAGTGCCGTAGTTTGAAGCTTTATATTCAGAAATTCTCTTTGCGTCTATAAAATCTATTGAGGATTTTATTTATTTTTATAACACCTTTTCATATAATTTCTTCAAGGTATTTTAGAAAATTATTTTAGTTATTGTTTAATAGAACGAAGTCATTGTAGCACTGCTTTAACTCATAACTTGAAATGCCTTGAGCTATTATAAAAATCGATATGTTTTTTGCATATAGAGCATAAAGAATAGCAATATTTTCTAGTTTTGGAAAAATATTTGGCAGCGCTATTGGACTGGATTCAATTATATTGTGACATTGGTGTGAACGGATCACTAACAAATTTTAAATTCAGAATTTACATTTATGGTATTCACTCTCTCATTGTTTTTTATTTTACATAAAATGTTAAAACACCGGTAACTAACAAGTGACCAGCAGGCCGTAGGCGGTCTCGCCATACATAAAACTTTACTAAATTTTAAATTTAATTTTGATATGGAAATTGAATCACCCTGTATAAGCAGACCATAACACTTTGGTCTTCGGCCCAACAAGAATATTTTCTTAAAATTTGATCCACCGGCCAAAGAAACTTAATCGCTGCTGATAATCATTGTGATTTTATTTACTCAAAAATAAAAAGGGAAATACCCTCATTTAGATGATAATTAGCGCCAATTTTAATCAAAGGTGTGCGATTTGATATGTTAAAACACTAAATTAGCTACCCTCATTTTACTTCAAGTGCGTCTCCACTTGAAAAACGCCGTTTCCAATGCCTTTCATTTTCAAGCCCGGTACTTTCAAGTGGCCATTTGTGCAGAACTAAAAGAGCGTCTGGCATCTCTTCGACGACGAATAACAGCTTTTCAATCCGGAATAATCAGAAATAATCGATCAAAGGCTGCAGACGGCACGTTTATTGTCCCTAATCTCACTTTCGAGAAGTATTAAGAGGAAAAGACAGATGGAAATAACGTGAGAGAGTAGTGGGTAAGCCGCAAATAGCACGCGGAGAAGAGAAAACCACTTCAATTCGCGTCCACCAACGTGCCCAAAAATAATACGGAAGAGTTGGTGAAAAAAGACTGCATCGTGTCGTTTTCGTGCTTTGTGCAACAAGGGGGAAAATAAATACAAGTCACACGAACGTTCTACAAAAGAAGGTCGTGTCTTTGTATTTGTAGCGGAAAAATAGGTGACTGAGGAAACGAACGGAACGAAAACAAGTGTATCATTTCGTGACAGAAAATAGAAACTAGTTTTCCTTACATTAACCTCTCTCAATTAGTTAAAATTTTGATATTTTTCAACTTTGATGTCCAGCTAGTCCAATTAAAACACTATAATATATACTTAATTTTTAACATTTTTTTCTCTACACGGTAGCTTTTGTTTTTATCCGCTAAAACAAGTTGATTGTATTTTAATTGAAATATGAATAAACCCTACATCAAGTAAAGGTCGAATCAATTAATGTCCAGTTCCCTCACTTAAGTATTTCAACTTACTCTTTGACCTAATATTGGTTATTTATATACATATATACATTTCCATATTATATTGGGTCTGGGAAAAAGTTCGTGGCGTTTTTCCCGATAGATGGCATTGGTTGCCGATAACTAAAGAACAACAAGTCACAGCGACACCACCGACGGCTCGTTTTTTAGATGACCTTCCGAACGTTAGTTTGAGCGTAGAAACATTGTAATCGGTGCAGTGGTTGGAAAGTTATTCGCACTTGAAAATGGAGAAGAATAATGAGAAATTTCGCTATATTCTGCAATATTATTATGATAAGGGGAAGAACGCTGCGCAGGCTTGTGATAAAATTTGTGCTGTGTACGGTGAAGGTACTTTATCGAAATCTGTTGCGCGGAAATGGTTCGCTCGCTTTCGTTCTGGAAATTTCAATGTGAAAGATGAGTCACGCTCCGGTCGTCCAATCACTGAAAAATCTGATGAAATTCTTGAAAAAGTTCAACAAGATAAGCATATCAGCAGTGTCGATATTGGCATGGAGCTAGGCATTGACCACAAAACTGTTTTGAACCATTTACACAAAGCTGGTTACAAAAAAAAGCTTGACGTATGGGTTCCTCATGAGTTGAGCGTGAAAAACATGATGGACCGAATTAACATCTGCGATGCGCTGCTGAAACGGAATGAAATCGAGCCGTTTCTGAAACGTTTAATAACCGGAGATGAAAAATGGATTACGTACGATAATCGGAAGCGTAAAAGATCGTGGATAAAGGATGGTGAGCCGTCACAAGCGTTCGCTAAGCCAACATTGACGCCAAAAAAAGTGATGCTGTGTGTATGGTGGGACTGGAGGGGAATCGTCCACTACGAGCTACTTCCAACTGGTCAGACGATTGATTCTCAACTCTACTGTGCACAACTAGAGAGATTACGCCAGGCGATTGAAAGAAAACGGCCCGAATTGATTAATAGGAAAGGTGTTGTCTTCCATCATGACAACGCCCGACCACACACTTCTTTGATGACCCGTCAAAAATTGAGAGAGTTTGGTTGGGAAGTTTTGATGCACCCACCTTACAGTCCGGATATAGCACCCTCTGACTATCATCTGTTTCGATCTCTGCAGAACTCTCTCAATGGAATTAAGTTGGTTTCAAAAGAAGCCTGTGAAAACTACTTGATTCAGTTTTTCGACCAGAAACCACAGAAGTTTTTCACCGATGGGATCATGGATCTACCAAAAAAATGGCGAAACATTGTCGATAATAATGGAGCATATTCGGTTTAAATGAATTCGTCCACGCGCCATGCGGGGACCAGTTGAATTTTACTGAAAAAACGCCACGAACTTTTTCCCAGACCCAATATTTAAATACAAAGTAGGGCAAACTACAAATAACAATTATTTTATTTTTAAGTATTTAAAGGTCGTTCGTTTAAAAGAGTTAACATTAAAGCTTTTTCTTAGATTCGATTTTCAAATTTGTTCATAAAAATTACTATTGTATTATGTTGTTATTTGAAATCACGCCTTTTGTAAGGAGGATACCTCCACTTTTTAATAAAACAGTTTTTGCTATATCTATATTTTCTGCAAAGATAAATTTGAAACAATAGTATCCAAGTAGAGTCCTTGTATTTCTCGAAATCCTATTATGTGCTTTCTTGTATTCTCTTTGTATTTCTTGGTTATAAATTCACAATGTAAAATACTTCATGAACTCAGCTTCGTAATATTATGTCATTGTAATGCTATTAAAATGAGAATATACATATATATATATTCAATATACGCTCCTAGAATTTCACAACACTTGGTTCAGAGTTTCTTTAAATTCCCAATTCCATTCCTAAAATGGTTTTCTTCAAGCCACTCAAAATAGTCATTAACAATCAGGATGGCTTCCTAATTGCCCACAAATCTTCGTCCAGCCAGTAAAGTTTTACGTATCGGGAACCGATGGAAAACTGAGGAAGTCAAATCGAGTAAATAAGCTGAATGCGGAAACAATCGAAAGCGAATATAATATCATATGCAACTTCGTTTCTGTGTCGGAATGAGTAAATACAGCATATATTTTGTGCAAAGTTTTTTCATGTGCAATTCAACTAGATCAACTGATATACCTGTGGCCTCTGATAACTCACGCACTCTCATTTGCCAGTTGGTCAAAACAATATCATGGACAGATGAAGGCCCTGAACATGCTGCGTGTCCGATGGTTGTCCTGCCTCGTTTGAAGTCGTTGACCCAAATTCTCACGGTCTCATAAAAAGGACACGGATCTCCTAATATAACCACAATCCTTTCATGAATTTTTTCCGCTTTTTTCTATTCCAGAAAAAAAGAATTGAATTACACAATGAATTCCACTTTTAATTATTCTTCACTTTCAATCGACGTGCTCGTGTTCAAGCAACTGTGAAACAATGAGCTAGTGATAGAATAACTTGTAACTATAGAGATTCCATCGATAGGAAAGATGCTTCTTATCTACATATACATAGATGTCGCTTCATCCTCTCTTAGTATCAAACCAAGTTACGATCAAGATACGACATTTTCTCATATGTCTTTCACTAGTGCACTTTACTAAAATATTCTTCTTTTGAATGAATTTTGCAAACACATACAGAAAGTTTTGTTGGGGACTATAATTAACGCACAATTTTGAGATCTTTACGTAATGGCCAGTCTGCTAAAACTTTTGTGACCTTTGCATTTCGTTACTATTTTTTGTAACTCTTCTTTTGGCCTAATGTTTGGCACAGTAATATGTAATGCTAAATACCTTCGGCAAGTACCCAAATATTGCAATTGTTTGGTGGTAAAAATATTATAATTATATGTTGCAGATTTTATATATTCTAATTACACCTACATTTTATAAATTAATATTATAGATAATATACGAGGGAGCGTTTTTATATTCGCGGAATGAGCGGGTTGTAGAGGGGTGAGTAGGCGCATTGGGGGCGTGGCCTGTGCAGCGACTCATGATTAGTATAAATACGAAGTTTCATTGTTATTAGACAGTTAGTCTTTGAGCTATCGTCAACCAAGTAACATAATCAGGAGTGAAAAGTGAAATATGGAAAAAATCGAATATCGTGCCGTTATAAAGTTCCTTACCAGGCAAGGAAAATCAGTCGTAACCATAATGAATGAGAAGTCATTGGTTTACGGCGACTCTTGTCCAGGGAAAACCATGGTGTACAAGTGGCATAGTTTATTTAAACAAGGAAGGGAATCCCTTGAAGACGACCCGCGGCCGGGCAGGAGCATTGAGGTGACCACGCCAGCACTTATCCAAAAAGTTGAACAAATTGTACTCGAAGATGCTCGACTAAAGAAGAAACAAATCGCAGAAATGGTTGGAGTATCCGATACAATTTATAAAATCCTACACGATCATCTCGGCCTGTCTAAGGTCAGCGCAAGATGGGTGCCGAGAATGCTCACGCCGCCGCAAAAACAACAGCGCGTAGAGTGTTCGCGTGCATTTTTGGACCTCTGTAATGAAGACAAGGATGGTGTATTGAGTGGAATTGTTACTGGAGACGAAACTTGGGTTCATCATTATGAACCTGAGTCCAAACAAGACTCCATGCAGTGGCATAAAAAGGGCACAGCACCTCCCAAGAAATTTAAAGTGTCACAATCAGCTGGGAAACTCATGGCAACGGTATTTTGGGACTCGGAAGGAATATTGTTGATTGATTATAAAGATAAAGGTGTTTCTATAACCGGAGAATATTACGCTTCAATATTAGAGCGACTAAAAGAAGCCATTAAAGAGAAAAGACGGGGAAAATTGACAAAAGGTGTTCTGCTTTTGCACGACAACGCGCCCGTCCACAAGAGCCGCGTTGCGTTAGCTGCCCTGCATAAGGTGGGCTTCGAAATTGTGAATCACCCACCCTACAGCCCAGACCTGGCCCCGAATGATTATTACCTGTTTCCGAAAATGAAAAAAAAGCTGCGGCGTAAAAAATTTACTGCCGATGATGAAGTCAAGGAGGCAGTTTCGGCGTATTTTGCAGATAAAAAGAAATCATTTTTTTATGAGAGTATAAATAAATTAATTGAAAGATGTGAAAAATGTATCCGTCTTGCAGGTGAATATATTGAAAAAGAAAAATAATTTGGTTTTTTTATTTCCACCCCTTGTCCCCCATTCCGCGAATATAAAAACGCTCCCTCGTATGTAGAAATAGGTTTTAGGGTATTCAGACCGTTAAGATTATTTAAAACTTCGCCATACGAAAAACTGGTTATTAAATGCTAGACTTCTATTAACATCATTCGTAATGTTAATGTTAGAATATGTATACAATTATATAAATATAGAATTCCTATGTTAGCATATTTACTTTGTATATACATATTTGGTTGGCCAGTTTTTAAGTATTCCTGTATCTTAACTGAAATACAGATTTTAAATCCTCAAAGAACGTCTTTCGTCAGTGGCGTTGTCCACGCTGTACTGTAGACCCATATATGCATAATATGCTGCCAATGCAGCTTCTTCGCCAACATTATGCAAGATAACAAGAAGACCGTGGCAAAAAATGCAACTCATGGCCAATTGTTTCAATTGATTCTTCTAATACTTCAGTTCAAAATTCAATCTGTATTCTAGGAACGACTCTGGAGCTCTGGAACTTACAGCGTACTTACTCAGTGAACTTACAACGAAAGATTTAATATCAAGTTATTTCTTGGGAAGCATTCTCGTAATTTTTCGAAATTTTCTTCTATAACCGCTCCAGTTTATTCACCCAAAATTCATCGCATTATCATCGATGTGCTATCTGCAAGTAAAGCAGACAATCCCTTAACGATTTCCGGTAAACTCCCATGTACGGCTTTGCGGGACCCTTACTGGAAAAATATACAGGGTGTTCCATTTGGAAAAAACAACTTATGATTTATAGTTAATTAAACTTGGCATAAAAATTTTCACTACCTTGTATGCAATTACGCCACTTTGAAAGTATAGGTGGAAAGCTTTGAGATTTAGTAATCCGATCTGTTGATATTGTCACTTTGCCCTTCTTACTGTAAATTCCACATGATCCTTAGCTGGTTATCGCTTTTTTATCTTTTGACAAAATTAAATGTTTCGAAAACAGTTAATTTTAGGAATAGGAAAACTTTATTACCGTCCACCTAAAATTTTACGTAAAACCCTAAATTGCAATAATATACAAGGTGTTCAATGTAAATTAAGGAATATGACACTGTTATATTAGTGTCATTACCTTAATTGTGGAGCGCAAAAACACTATTGCCAAAATTTTCAAAATTTAAATCGAAGTGGCCTCTGAAATATTTTAATGAGTGGGACACCTGCATAACCAGTAGTACAACATACTAATTATGTACTCTTAAACACATGTTAATAAGCTGTATTAACAAAGTAGTGGTTTTCTGTAATTTGAATAAAATAAATGATTTTTATTTTCGAATTTTTTATATACATATATCTACATACAACTTTTAACAAGCATTTGATAATATTCAAAAACTAATCATATCAAAAGAAAATTATTCTTATATTGTTTACATTATACAAAGAACTTTCTCTTTACGGAAAACTACGTTTATTTGAGTCAAAATCCACGGTACTAACAGAAGAACACGTGCGTATACTATATACAAGAAAAACCGGAGACTTTTAAGCAATAACGATAGAACGATAACGAAATTTACGAAAAAAAAGTAATGGGGAAAAAGAGAAAACTTGGCTCAATATAACAACCGGCCCCAACTGTTCCCGTACACATAAAACATAAACTAAACAGTACAATCTGGACGCGCTCCAGGACGCAAATAACCGAGCCCAGTTTAAAAATAAAATGCGCGCGCGATGAATTTTTCTTTTTCGCTTTTTTCGGAAAGCTAAGCTCTTCTGGGAATCGTAATGTCCCCATGACCAGAAATACCTACTTTGTTTCGTGGCAGACAATGCGACGTTATAGCCACAAATATCCGGATTTTTATAATTTTATATTCGGAATGTTTATTTATGTACACATGTTAGACACACGAAAATATAAAATGGTTCGAAAGCATTTACACGCCGCAAATGTTTTTTTTTAACAGAAAACAATATTTAGTCATAGTATTAACGAAATATTGATATTGTTAGTGGAGACGACTTTAAAAGGCATAAAAAGCCGTCTAGCACTGGATAGGAAATGTCAAAAAAATCTATAATACAAAAAAAAGACCAAGACAAAGACATCACTTTTCTTCATACATTTCAATTGTATTGTGGAAGAAATATTCAAACAGAGAAGAAACAGAAACTTAATGCCTTGTGAGCTTGTTCCATCATATATGATATGAACTTTTGTTTTTATAATTTCTAAGGTATTGAGCGGTTTCTAATGTATTCATTGATGATGTAGTAGGAAAATTTCGTCAAATAAATCATTCAAAAAAAACTTATTGAAAATTATGGCGGACAGCTAATGTAGTCCAATCTGAAATGGACATAGAAAAAATTTAATGACGATGACACTAATCTCAAAGTGAAACCTTGACGGCCTTCTACCACATGGCTTCTATAGCTTACTAGAAAGAAAAAAAAATCAACTCCTCCAGTGAAATATACCATAATTTAAATAAAGATTTACCTCCATTAAATGCAATTATTATGATGTGAAAGAACTATTACGTCATGTACATAGCAAAGATATCAATCATTATTCAGTGGTTATTTACTGGTTGGAAGAATAGAAGAAGAATGGTTTCAACGAAACTTAAGACAATAGAGTATTACATCATACAAAAATTTATAGATTTATTTTTAACTTTCATAAATATTACCACCAGTTTTATGAGTATTGGGTCCCTGGAAAAGAAAATACAACCTTCTTACAGAAAATTATTTTATTTTTCAATGTTATTCTCTTTGTAACTCATTACTCTTGTTCCACCGATATTTAAATCTTTTCATTTCTTCGTAAAAGTAGGGTTTTTCGATCTGTTCGAAATATACATTAGTTTCACAGATTATCTCCTTATTCGTTCCCAATATCTTGTCACCGGGTCAATCTTTCAGGTTAGAAAACAGGAAAGTCTGAAGGAGTCAAATCTGGCGAATAAGAAACAGTTAAATCTCAGTGTAGTCCTAAGAAAAAAGAAGCGATAACTTTTCCGGCCAAGTCATCTTTGTCTTCTCCGAAGCATTTGTGTCAGTCTCAATCCAATGTTTCGCTTGTTACTTTATTTCGAGTATATAATGGGATATCCAGAATTCATTAACCGTTATTATTTAACGCCGACAGTCTTTCGAATTATGTCATAACTCCTTTAAATTGAGGGCTAAAAAGATTGATTCGTGGTCCACAGTCAAAATAAATGCAACTCATCTTGCACGTAATATTTTGATACTCAATTAATTATGTAAATTTTAAGCCACTGATCCATATGAAATGTTTAGAGTCTGTAATTTTATTCGACGATCATTTAACGCCATATTATGCACTTTTTTAATTATTCGTGGAGGGTGGGCATCTTTTGAGCGCCTATTGGTTCCCGTAAGTAGACTCCAGCTTTTATAGTTCCAATCAATGGAGATTGATATCAGTAAACAAATTCCAGCACGACTTTGATTTCATACTTTGCTTCGTACTTTAAAAATAAGAACATAATCACTGATTGATATTTTTTCCATTTTCCGAAACAAGCTAAAATAGTTTAGTTTCTATTCAAATAACTAGTGTCCTTACAATGGGAACAAATGCACATTTGAACAATCATACTTCGAAGAATTGTCAACTTGAAAAATAAATTAGATTTTTATTTAATTAATTAACATTATTTATTGATCCGCCCTCGTATTATAAACACATGCATATATTACTGCGGAGAAAGAAAACAACTAAATTTGACTATTGAATACTAAATTTCATGATTTCATATTCAAATAAAAGTGTATTTCTGGAACGGTCTTTACTTAATTTGATAAATAAGTAGGAGCATTATTATGACTTCTCTTATTTGGTAAGATCCATATTATCAAATCTATTTTCGGCAACTGTAAATAAATCTATTTAAAAATTCAACTAAACACTACATTTTATAAGTACATGTTATGATTATTTCTATTTTTTAAATTAAAATTTGAGGACGAACTTTCTTAGTATAGTAATATTAAGAATTGTAACCATTTTCGTTCACAGTGTATAGTAAACTATAGTGCAATATTGTCCAACTTTATTTTAATTAAATCAATTGGTAGTTAAACTTTAAAAACAAGAGTGTACCTACTACATTAAAGAATCTAGCAAATTACTGCCTAAATTACAAACGATAGTAGCCGGCCTTTTACATTTCAGCATCCAGAAGCTACTCTTAATTATTGATGATACCTTTCTCTTTGTTTCTGAACGAATAAGCAAAATAGGCGACCTTTCACGTTAAAATGTCAGGGGTGGAAATTTTAGACAGATAACATCCATTGTCATCCAAACTGTTCGCTGATCGCAGTTTATTATGCCTCAGTACAATGGCGTTAAAGTTGTCTTCTTTATGGATACGACCTTTACAAGGCATTAGAGTATAATACCTTTGTATATAATACGGACAGGAGAATATACATTATGCTGATCCATAGCGATCATGAAAAATTATTCTCTATATTAAGAATAATGAAAGGCATGTAATATTGTGACATATTTTAAGTTGCCACAATCGAATTTGTAGTTAATAGTAATTACATTAAAACGTTACACAAAATGTTATGATTTAATCACTAAGGTTTATATATAACCCCTTTCCACATTAACTTTTGTAATTCTGTATACGCATTTCGACAACTAAGTTGTCATCATCAGCAGATAATTGCAAAGTGTCGCACCTGGTAAACCACGGCGAAAAACACCTGTACGAAAACAAACTCCGTACGCCATCAGTGTACATCTTGGTTCTCAACGGTATAGATCGCGTACGGAGTTTGTTTTCGTACAGGTGTCTTTCGCCGTAGTTTACCAGGTGCGACACTTTGCAATTATCTGCTGATGATGACAACTTAGTTGTATTTGGAATAAATATATAATTTGTCCGGACTTTGGCGCCGCACACTGTATATAGCAACTGGATGGACATGTTAAAGAATTAATTCAATAAAGCGACTTCTTTTTAAATGAGTTTATTGTGATTCTTTTTTTGCAGTGGTACATAACAGATGCATTAGTAGTGTTATCTAAAATCACAAATGCTTGTAGCTTAGTTACGAGTTTTGTGCATATGTCATTAGACTATCTAACATGAAATTGCTACAGTAACACATACTTAAGCTGTGGCAATCATGTCATGGGATAGCCGGTATATTTTGCTATCTAACAATAGATGCGAATTTTGCGCAGCACGTCATGAGCGTAAATACAGAAAGCGCCGCAAACATTCTCTATTCTCAGGTATGTAACGTGTAGTACGTGAATGTGCAAACTTCTGTAGAAACTGTTGTTTACTATATGTACATATGTAATAATATCGCAGTTACGTAGTTCGATAAAATGACCATTGTCAGATGCAATGAATAAGTTTATTTAAGATTTATCGGACACTATATACTACCTAGTCGAAAAACGTCACAAAATTTTATATCGTCTGCTCGTGAACGTATTGAAAATAGAATTAAATTGGAATTGAAAAATAAGAAAATATGGTTATGTGTGGACGAGAGAACAGATTATAAAGAAATTTTGTTAATTTTATAGTATAATATGTACAATGGAACCATATCAACCGTCATTTGTAATCTTACTAGCTTCCATATGAACATAACAATGTACTGCTGAAGTAATATCGAAAGTGGTGTTAATCACATTGGAAAAATTTGAACTATCAGCAAACAAACTCTTAATGCATATGCTGCCGCAACTATACGGTCTGTAGGCCGGTCTCTTAAGACTTTTTGTTGAAACAACTTGTGACTTCATGGAGAAGTTTAAAATGTTTCACTGTGTTTATAGATTACTATTTACTATTTCTATTAACTTATATACCTCCTATCGAGCGCACGCCCATGATGCGCAGTTCCATTGCGCTTCTTTAGATCTAAAAAATCAAACATTTCGCCCGCTATACAGTTTCGCAACCCATAAATATTTCAGCATGTCCAAAAGTTGACAAACAATACACGTACTATAAACTACATTCTTTTAATTACAAAAAATTATACATATTCAAGTAAACGAGTTACTCTGCTAGTTTCATTCATAATTACTTTTGCGAGCCCAACTTGATTTTAGACTTGAGCTGTAACATGACTACGCAAACTTCTGATGTGGAAATTGTGTCACATGGTTTTGTTACTTTACTTCATTTCTCACTTATACATATCTTACATACTCCTGCGAAATTTCAATCACCCATCTGTAATCTCTTAATCTACAAGCCAAGAACACTTACTGTTCTGACGCTTGTAGCGATTTCATTAATTTTACAAAAAACAAAACCAAGTGTAAATATACAATTTAAATATACCTCATGAGTTAGGGCATATCCCTGTGTAAGAATTTAATGTTAGAGTCAAAAGTTTCCTAAGTTGTTAAAAAGTTGCTTTATTTATAATAATAAGTATTGATAATATATCAGTATACATATATCATATACATCAATATACAAATTAAGGTTTTCCTTAGATGAAATAATAAATTTATCGATGACCTACCTACTGTATCATCAAACTATTGATCGACTCAATATGATTCCATATTAGTTAGATCAGTTTCACGTACTAGATTATTTAATTTTGTTTATTTTGTGCCATAATTTACAATAGGTCAATATATCTGCTACTTCTCTGGGTATTTAGATTGCTTTAAGTGTAATGACATCACGCATATATGAACTTAACACACTTCGCGGTTGTCGCGTTTAAAGAAATTGTTAATGTAGAAAAGTGGGTCAACCGCGCAGTTCCACGATCTAAATATACATGTTCGGTGATGAAATTAGGTGAAATTTCATGTATACTTGTACGTATCGATAAAGGCAATATATCGTTTTCTTACTGTGTATGCATACATTGATTTTTATACAATTGTGTGATATCTAAATATTAGCATTGTTAAACCACAACGAATGCTTTAATGTTCCCTAAAATGTTTAATATTTGTTTTTATCAAACATACTAATAGTAACCATATTTACGAGGTGTGAAAATTAAATAACGAAGCTGGTGTGAGATATTTTATTTATTGTAAATAAACTTATATTTAACTTTTATCCCCTTCAACATACTCTTCTTCCCTATCTATACACCGCTGTATACGTGTCTTCCGTTGTTCAAAACAATGCTGTAGTTCAACAAACTTCAACAAACTTTGCCGTTTTTGCTTTACGCGTTCAAGAGACTGAAAATGTGTTCCTTTTAATGCACTTTTCACTTTTAGGAACGGGAAGAAGTTACATAGTGCGAGATCTGACGAATACGGAGGATGATCAAGCACAGCTATGCGTTTGTCCGCTAAAAACTGCTTCACAGATAGATGGTGCGTTGTCATGGTGCAGAAGCCACGGGGCGTTCTTTCACAAATTCGATTTTTTCTTCCTTACTCTTTCCCACAGCTTGATTAGAACTTCTCTGTAGTATTTCTGATTAACGGTTTGACCCTCAGGCATTCAGTCAGTTATGATAACACCCTTGATATCGAAAAAGGCGATCACAATTGCCTTAGACCTGCTTTAAGTGCAACTATTGACGTTTTGTTTCCGGGTTATACTGGAACATCCAAGCTTCATTACATGTGATGATTTTTCTGAGCAAGTCTAGTTCTTCTGTGTGTGATGTGAGATGATGTCAGAGCAAATGTTCATCCGATTGTCTGGGTGAAGTTTTTCGGAACCATTTCGGCGCAAACTTTTGTCATGTTTAATTTATTAGGCAAAAGGTATCTTACTGTTTCTTTGTTATTATAATATTTACCATATCGGCAATCATCCAAATGTTCAGGCGTCGGTTTTTCGACACAATTTCATTAATTTTCTGAACGTTCCCTTTACTTCTTGTAGTCACAAGTCGACCAGGACGTTCATCATCTTCGACTTCTTCCCGACTTTCAGAAAACCGTTTGTATCATTCAAAAACTCGCGAACGTGACATAACATTATCACCAGACATCTCCTTTAACATTCTGTTGGCGATTTTTTAAATTTTACAAGGAAATTCAGTTTATACCACTATCACGACATTACTAAGTAACAGCGTCGTTTACAACTAAGCTCGAAAGTAAACTAAAGCAGACAGAGAGACGAAACTACGGGCTCTTGCTTGGGAAGTACAAGGTTACTGACATTCCAATTACAGCCTCCAGCAAACAGAATTCAAAAAAAAATGTGACGCTTTTTTAGAAAAAAGCTTTAATGTTTATTACATTTATATTAAATTCTCATCAAATGTTAGTTCAAAATAAGTTCAATTTATAATTTGAAGTGGAATTGGGAATCGTTTCCGATATTAATTTTCAGAGCAAAGAAACAGTTACTTCAATTTATCGGAGTCTAATATTTCGTAAATATGATTATTTCCTGAAGCCTTTGTGGCATAGAGGTTATTAAACTGTAAATTAAGCTCTTCTCGAAGAACATTCGTCCAATTATTATTGCTGCCTCAGCTTTTTGCTTGTTTTCTTAATTTTATTCTATAAATTCTCCCTACCTTTCCATCTTAATCCAGGGGTGTCACCAATTTCACAAGTATAGCGCTCAGCCGCTACTCCACACATTTCAAAGGATATCAACAAAATCATAGAAAGACGAAGGATAAAATTCTTGTAGAAATGCAACAACAAGAATTTTCCCATTGTAGTGAATTCCTGTTTATAAAGAATCCGGTTGTTAAAAATGTCGTATTGTTCAGAATGATACGTGGATTTATTTCTGCCCTTTTAATGGGAACAACTATGTTTGTGCAGTTACAAAAATTTGTATTTGTTTATCTATTAATAAGGGAAATAACTTTTATTTTAACACACTTGAACAAACTTATAGCATTGTAGTGACAGTATTCCTCAATTTAAAATGTCAGTCAGCGGTACGTAAAATTGTCAAAAGCAAACGAGATAAACGCATTAAATCGACTTTCCAGGAGTGAAGCTTCAGAAGAAGTAGCAAAAGAAGTGCAGTGTACGAAACCAGATTAAATAGATAAACAATCGATGACTGAAGCAGCACCTTAACTTCATCTGCTAGTGACAAAAAACAACAAAATCCGATAAATATAAAAAAAATAAATGATGCCCATGTGACTTACACAGTATCGTAAACATAGTTCTTGGCCGATTTTGTAATAGAAGTAATTCAAATTAGTAAAGAACTTCCATTAGCAATCGTACCGCTAACTATTACTGCTAGTGACGATTTGCTAATGCGCCGAAAAAGAAAGGCATGGATAAGATATTTGAAAATTTACGGAAAAAAATTATCTGTCGAACCAACGGACGTGGAAGACTTTCGGAAAAGATTCAATTAGCTAATTGAGTAGTAAGGTTACACAGCCGAACGGATTTATAACTGTAATGAGGGAGGTCTTAATTACAAAATGTTGTCTTTACAAATTTTGTGTTTAAAAAGGAATCAGGTTTCATAACTGTTCTGGTATGTGGAAACTATTCCGGCAAACATAAAATGCGGTCGATGTGCAGTGAAAATTTTGCGAAACAAAGAGTTTTCAAATATTTTCAACCCGGAATTATGCCTATCAATTACCAACACCGAATGCATGGATGGATATTAAAATAGGTATTTAAAGCATATTTTTTTTTGAGTAATTTGTTCCCCTGGTAGATAGTTCCCTAAGGAAACAAAATCTTCCCCTAAATACAGTGTTATAAATAGATAATGCACCTTCCTATTCATTTAAAGAAGAGTTAAGCAATGGGAGAAATTAAAGTGCATTTTTAACGGCCAACGCGACGTTGTTAGTTTAACTCATGGACCAAAGTTTCTGGTCTCGATCATTCTGCAAAACCTATTTTATATAAAAAAATGACAATGCTAATGTGAAGAACTAAAAACATAAGCTTCATCTATAAACGGATATACAAGTGCGTTGTGTCGTATATATTTCAGAATCATCATGAATTTTCTACACATTGTAGATAATCGACAATTTATAATCTTGCTTCTTTCAAGATTTTTGTGAAGCTCCATACAAAGCAAACAAGTGGAAGTCATTTATACCGATTTTTCCGGTGCTTTTAATGATAAATATGAGGTCGTTTGTATTTAGTAGTTCTTCAGTAGCACTTATATATTTTCAGAATAGATCAATACTATATATATATATATAAATATATATATATATATATATATATATATATATATATATATATATATATATATATATATATATATATATATATATATATATATATATATATATATATATGTATGTATATGTATATGACAACATTAGATGTTATATAGTGGCCAAACCTAGAGCTATTATTATTTAATATCTTTATTAACGACTTAACGACTTAATTATTTACATCAGCTGTCCTAGGTTGATGATTTAAATTTACCACTCTGTTAGTAACAGACAAGATGTAAATATCCTTCAAATTAATCTGCATGCGAACAGCAATTGGTGTTTATCAAACAAACTGAATCGTTATATAAAGAAATGCTATTTTAAACCTTTCACTAGGAAAACAACCAAAAATAATTCCAGTTACCATTTCAATAAAATTGAAATCGAGGATTATAGGATTTATTATTCGGACTTGAAAATATTTAAATAACACTATATCGCTAAGGGCAGAGAAAAGGACTTTTCTATACCCTAGTTATTATTTACGTAAAATCTTGTGTTTTTAGTTTTAGTTTATTAGAGATAAAAATGTTTCACTGCAAATCAACAATCAATTACATTTTGGTTATTTTTATCTGCTATTTAGTTTCTAAAATGATCAAAATCATTCCCGGATCTACATTATTCCCATTAAAGAATAACTTTACAAAAAAAGGATTGTAGATGAACACAGCATAAGAAAAATTCGATGGTTTCTAACATTTAATTGCTATTTTAGATATTATGACTAAGACGTCATCGACCAAAATACATTTCAAGTCACACGAAATATTCGTGAAGAAACCAAATACACACACCAATGTATGTATATAACTACATAATATACGAGCGATACCATGATGGTTAACAACCACGAAGTAGAAAACCTTGCAGTGAATAGATGTGCGTTTCGCTTTCCGCTAAAAATATTCCGTAACATCTTGAACACATCGTCATCAAACGTACGTACACGTAAGATTAGTGTTTGTGAGTGTGTTTTCCTATATGCACTTATAGTTAGCCACACTCAGTATAGGTCAGTCACATTCATATTTTAAGAGTGAGTCATTTTACGCGATCGGTCTCCTGACTCCGACAGTCGACCGCCAAGAAAAGTAAATGTTATAAATACAATAAGTAAGAATTGAGTGAGATATTGGTGAAGTTGGTTATTACAATAATTCGTATAATAAAATATAATTATCGAGAGCAATTGCCTTAGCATTATTTTAATTATAGATATTCCTTAATTAATTTAATTTTTGTTATATCAATTTCAGTTTAATCACTAAAGGTTGATATATAACCCCTTTCCACATTAATTTTCGTATTCTGTATACGAAAATTAATGTGGAAAGTGATTAAGTTAATCAACCACAGGCTCCATCAAAACTATACTACTATATCAATTTCAGAAGGTTAATGATTATTTTGAAAACTATGTTACAATTTTCAGTTATGATATTTTAGTGTTCAGTGTTCAGTATACCACGTAGCTGTAACTGTCTTTTGTGTGTCCAAAACGACGCGTTCCACAATTCCATTCGATTTGAAAAATCATTTTCTTCTTTACAGATCGGGATTTTCTGACAAGTACGAGTGTGTCCTCATCACCGAAGACCCAAACTTTGTTTTGAGCTTTGGTCGGCACATCGTAATAGTACAGTCAAGTCTCGCCATCTCTCACGATGTTGTTCACATACCGAGATTGTCCCTTATTAAACTTTTTTAGCATCTCCAAGTCACACCAAGTCGAACGAATTGCTGGTGCATTTAGGCCTGAAGTACCCTCTATCTGTTGGTAGGTCACTCGCTAGTCCTCGCCAAGCTCTTCCTCACAGTATTAACGTTTTCCACCGTTACTGGCGTTTATGGCCTTCCCGGCCTCTCAGTATCCTCCACAGTTAAATTTCCCCTTGGAATTCTCTATACCACCTGAATATCGTTGTGCGATGTGGACAAACATCACCTAGTGCAAGAGTCATTTCTTCGAAGCACTGGTCTATGTTTAAACCACGCACGAAATTATAACGCAAAACTGCCCTTATCTCATTTCGTGACCACGATGTCATCGCAAGCACTTTACATTCTCACTGCTAATGAATACCTGAGCCCATCGACATGGCGCGGCGGCAACTATGCACGCATGAACATGTCTCAACATGCAGCAACAAGCAGCTTCCTACGATTCATTGTTACGCCCTATTGCAAAACTTTCCTAGTACCCTTTGTATAAACTTTCCTTTGCTTTAAGCGTCAATTTTAAATATTAATAATTACTTGTTACAAAGGCTTTAAATATTACAACAAAAACAGACATTTTACGTATTTAGTAAAAATTAGTAATTTTTACATGCTTAGTGTATACGTTTGCTTCACTCAAAACTTGCTTTGAAAACTAATACCTGAAATGCCACTTCTCTAAACTTAGATAAATAAAGATTATATTCAACCAAATCCAAGCAATCGCATGTAGAAATAACAAAAATAGAATAAAATGTTTTAAATTCGTATCAGGCTTTGGAGCAAGTCGACTGTTACCCACCTATAGAAAAATTGTGAAAAATTAACTATCAAAAGAAGACCGGGAAGTGGCACAAAGCGTGGATTAATGAATCTATAAATGAGAAAGAAGATACAGCAGAGTCGCCACTCCATAAGATGAACAACTCGGTAATAATAACTAGCGTATAGAAAAGCCCTTTTCTATGCATCAAGTAATATTGTGTTATTGAAATCTTTACAAGTCCGAATAACAAATTCTATGTCAAATGGTAACTGGAATTAATTTTGGTCGTTTTCCTAGCGAAAAGTTCAAAATAGCATTTCTCTCAGCCAACTGGCTGTTGTTCATCTTACAGAATTTGTTTTGTATGTATTTGTTAGCATATGCCCACTTGGATGACTCAACAATAGGAACCTCCCAACTATTTCACTGTATCATGTGCCTGATGCAACGCATGCATTCAACTAGAGTTTTGATGTCTTGCATGGTGGGTATTTAGTAAAATATGTTAAGAACAATGAAGACTAACATTCAGTACGAAAGGTGAAATAATAAAAAACAAATTAGTGATGTAGCAAATGTAAGTTCGCTTTCATGTCAATATAGAGTTGCAAAATCTATTTGTGGCATTTAAAAAAATCAATAGAAAATCTTAAAAGCTCTCTCAAATACATACGTCGATGTTAATAAAAGTAAAAAAATGAAACGAACGAAACACCCCAAAATAGAAAGTGCTTCGTATAGATGTTTATTACAGGTGTCTGGTGGAATGCTAAAAGAAAAAGCAAACAATTTATCGAGACTTTTAAAGAAAGTGCAGCTTTTGCTACAAGTCAAGGTTGGTTGCAGAATTTCATGAGGAGATACGGCATTTGACACTTGAAAATTTCAGATCAAAGACTCATCAAATATCGCTGACCTGCCACTATTCTAAATTAGGGTTGGGCTAGTACAACAACAATGAAGTAATAATTGTGTTGCGCGACAGCAATCCAGCCAATTTTCCCGAGGTGCAACCAATAGAAGCATATTGGACTTTAGTTAAACAAAATCTCAAGCTAAAAAAACTAAAAGAGAAGCAGGAAATATCGCTAAATTCAAATGGGCTTATGCTTCTGCATCTAAATTGGTCACAAAAGAGATTGAACAGCAACTGATGAGTGAAATCATAGGGGGTCCGTGAATTGTATCACAACAGAGTCTAATATTAAAATGACTGTTTACGTTTGTGTAATCATTGTATATATATACATATATATATATATATATATATATATATATATATATATATATATATATACATATAAAAAAACGAATTGAAGAATTAAATATTTTTATTGAGTACAATCTTCATCATTTAAATTAAAACCAAGCATCTTACAATATATCACAATAAAAACCATTATAACCGTATAAACTATTTGTTGGCAATACATTATTAAAAGCGAGCATTTGTCATACAATAATTAACATAATTCTTGTTTATGGAGCTCTTATTTATAGCGATTTTGAATTACAAATTGCAATGTTGTTTAAACAAGAACCACTTTGGCGACGAAAAAATTCTTTGTTTGAATTTACTATTGCGCCAGACTTCTGACGTAATCCTCACGTAAATCATTTCAAGTGATTGGTACTGTCGCATATTGCGTAACTCAAGGAAACTGAAACATCATGTGGGAGGATGAAATTCATTCATGAAATGAAGGAAATATCTATAGAAGAATCATTAACTTTATCCTACGTCGATATAGTATTATAAGGACGTTGATTCTCTTATGGATGCTTGTGGAAGAGTAAACATCAGTGCAACAATAAATAATTTAAGGACATATTTAATTTAATTTATTAAGTTTTTAATTATGGAATAGTACAGAATTTACATCGGATGCAATTAATGCAATTGTTTAGCTATTTATTTATTAGTACCATCCAGATCATATTTTCCGAATGTATAATTTTTACTGAGTTTTTTAGAGAAGGGTAAAATGACAGCTGGGCAACTAGTTTGATCATTTAAATGCAAAAATAAAGAAAAACGATTAGATTTGGTGAAGAAGAAAATTATTTTTGCCAAAACAATGCTAAGTACTCTTCTTACAACTTACTTAATGATCTGTAACTGTTACAGAAAATTACGATACGAAGTTCTTTGTCATTCCTCCTATTCACCCGAAAACTTTGAAAAACAAAGGAGTTTTCTACTAAATTTTCTAAAGTGTTTTTTGAATTAATTGGATTGTAGTAGTTGAATTTGATGGAGCCTGTGGTTGATTAACTTAATCACTAAGGTTAATATATAACCCCTTTCCACATTAACTTTTGTAATTCTGTATACGCATTTCGACAACTAAGTTGTCATCATCAGCAGACAATTGCAAAGTGTCGCACCTGGTAAAACACGGCGAAAAATACCTGTACGAAAACAAACTACGTACGCGATGGATTGTACTAGTTTGAAAATATTTTCTAACACGTACAAAAAAAACAAATAAATAAGAAAAGGAAATAAAATTCAAAATAATGTTTGTGTATATTTGAATTTTATTTCCTTTTCTTATTTATTTGTTTTTTTTTGTGCGTGCCAGAAAATATTTTCAAACTACTACAATGCAATTAATTCAGAAATGATATAAAAAACACTTTATAAAATTCAGTTCATTGTTTTTCAAAGTTTTCTCGTCTATAATATTAAATCTGATGAACTTTGTATCGTAATTTCATTAATTTTTCTGTAACAGTTACAGATCAATAAGAGAATTGTAAGAACAGTACTTAGCATTGTCTTGGCAAAAAATAAATTTCTTCTTCACCAAATCTGATCGTTTTTCTTTATTTTTGCAATTAATTGATCAAACTAGTTGCCCAGCTATCATTTTACCCTTCTCCAAAAAACTCAATAAAAATTATACCGCAAACGTTCCAGGGAACAATGCTCACCTCTTCAGCCGTTGAAACGGCTTTTGCCTTCCTTGAAGCTGTTTCATTGACTGCAACCCATTGTTTTGTTATAAATGTAGCAGTCACATTTGTCGTCACACCAGGTTTGTAATAAGTACGTACAAATATTTACGGTGACATACAAGGGCAATTGCTCTACTCAGTAAGCTGGTATAAAAACACTTTATAAAATTTAGTAGGCGATTCCATTGTTTTTCAAAGTTTTCGTTTATAATATCAATACACTTTTACGTACGCTCGATTCAATTTCCGAAGCACTTTTTCAATTCTGAACATGCTAGCTAGCTCGAAATCGTTCAACAGCTGCTTCAAGCGACGAAAATCGCTGATCACGCATTTTTTCTAATGTTCTGAAATAAATAGAAATCACAGAGTGATAAACCATCTGAATTCAAGCAGTAAGTTAGTAATTCCATATTTTTACAGACTCAAAACAAAAACCAATAAGAGATGACTTCCGTCAAACAAATTAAGGTGTCACAGTGTTTGATATTTTTCTATTCTCTGATTTTTTCTATTCTCTAATTATTTTTCTATTATCTATTATTTTTCTTATCTATTTTTTCTTATCTATTATTTTTCTATTCTCTAATGTTACGTTTGCGAACAATTTTGGTTTTGGCCCACTTTGAAAATCCAAAAAGGTCGATTGCTCTACACCAGTAATGATGTAGACTAAAATTGAATATTCACGGTTGAATTTCTTTAGCATTTCGTTGCAACATTGCACACGAACTTGAGCTTATGTCAAATCGTGTGAGATAAAACGACTGCACAAGCTTCCACAGGTTCAAATGCTTATGCAAAATTGTATGTGTTGCTTTCATACTAACCTCCAAGAATGCTTCAATCTCATAATGTGTGACATACCGACAACCCTTACGAAATTCATCTCTAAAAGTGTGACGTCCGGGCTGGAATTTAGCAATCGAATTGTAAACTCCCTTTAGATGGTGCTTCATTCCCAAAAGCCAAATAAAGCCAATCGGTGTTGCTTGGACGTTGAACCACATTTAAAATCATAAAAATTCATGGATCGAAAGTTTTCATACAAAAATTACATTTTTACGCAAAACTACTTTCTTTTACATATTATGTAAGCAAAACTAGATAATTTAAGTACGATAATCTACGAATATAAATAACAAAGAAGACCATCACTTGAAAAACTAGATTCCAGAAATATTCGTGGCGGGCCTATAAGTCTCAGCTATAGTTAATATTTTTAACAATCTAAACTACTTAACACAAAAACATCTTATATTTAGAGAAACTCAAGTTTACTAAAAATACATTTTGCAAGTCAAAGCTGCAACTTTTATACTTCAACTTTGAAAATTTGGAAACAAAAAATAGACGGTGTATGTTTTATAGGCCTCAGTTGGAAGAGAAGCAATAAATATCCTTAAAAAAAGCATTTGCAATGCGTTCGGTGAAGGTGCTATTGCTAATACTGGTTTAACAAAAGTTCATGAGGAAAACTTTGCATTATATAATGAAAAAAATTTATCAAGAAAAGCTGCAAATCCATTTTGGTTCAAGATTCTCAAGCAACTGAATCATTTAAACTGTTCTTGTAATCGCTTGACAAGACTAAAAAATTTGGAAAGTGGACTCCACACGAATTAGCCAGAGACAATAGAAATCAAGAAGTTGCAGCTTGCATTTTCTTTTGTCGCGTTAATAATCTTTTGTCGTTTTTAGAACAAGTTGTGACCAGAGACGAAGAACTAGTACTCTACACAAATTTCAAGAGGCAACCTTAATGGCTAGACAAACGTGAAACCAAAACTATCACCAAAGACAGACTTGCCTTGCATCCGAGGAAAATAATGTCGTACATATGGTGGAATTCATTTTGAGCTATCATAAACTAACTCGTATTCAAATCATAGGTTCATCGTCAACAACTGAAGCAACTTTACCAAATTTTAAAACAAAAGAATTTTGCACTAGTTAATAGAAACAAGGTAATTCTTTAAAACAATAATGTCTGCAGAAAAATTGGATCAATTAGTATGGAAAAGAAATTTCTATTCTACGTACTCTTTCACTTTAGAATGTACATCAGGTCTTTAGACACTCTCTGGATAAATAGCGACTCTTCCTCCCCCTGAGAAGCGAGTAGAACACCAAATAACATTCAGAATATTTATCTATAACCTTATGACTTTCTTTCGACAATACTTTTACCAATTTCAAAACATTTTCGTAAATATACCTAAGTGTAATAATTCCGACGAAATTTTATATCTTGAATTAATCCTCGTATTACGTCAATGCTTAACAATAATATTCCCTATTCGCGATACAAATCTAATTTGAATATATGAAAGGATAATGGTTTAAGCCTTAAATATCGACCTTCGCCCAAGATTATTCTGCAATTATTCACGTTCATCTCTATCCTTCCCGAACTCTTTGTTTACGCCATTAAAGCTTCACATTACATCTCATACATTAATAATAACTCCTGTTAACAATACATAAAAATCTCCATTATACGTATACAAATACAAACGAAATGCCCATAATGCGTTTAGCTTGTGTATCCATCAATGTCTGCCTATGCAAATGAATATAATACACGTGTCGTCGCATTAAAAAAAGATTAAAAGAACAATGACTAGCGGTGAAGTGAACATGTATATATTTGTGCACATTGGATAAACAATAGAAAGTTCAATGCTGCTTACAGCTCAATTAAAAAATGCTCTTTCTGTTCATAGTGATTATCATTTTACTATTTACATATACAACTCACATGTGCGAAAAGAATGTAATGCTATTGACGATTTATTATTACTTAACTACATGCTTCAATTTCGGTTTTTGTTAAAAGACAGTCATAAAATACATATTTAATATTTGTTTGTGAGCCAATATCCGTGAATACTTATTGAATTCTTTGATTTCTTCTTCATAATCTTCTCTCAAATCTACAAACGTCGTCAACCAATGCTGCATCTTTTAAACCCATCCTAGTAGTACGATTTACTCAGTTCTTCAAAATAAGTTATTGCTTTATCGGCAACTAAACTCATTATTTGATGTAATTCTCCTTCCCACGAACCATTTCTTCATATCCAGAATCAAGTAATAGCCTGAAGAAATTAAATCTGATGAATAGGAAGCCGACAAAGGACTACCAAAATTTCATCAACTTTTGTGTAGCAGTTACAGAAAATTAAGTAATTTGTACAAAGAGTACTTAGCATTGTTTTGGCGAAACATAATTTTCTCTGTTTCTTCATTTTCGCATTTAAATGATTAAGCCAAATTGCCCAGTTATCATTTTAACCTTCTCCAAAAAAAAAACTCGAGAAAAATTATACCCCGAACATCCCAGTAAACAATGCTTACTGTTTCTTTAGACGATATAACGAGTTTTGCCTTTTTTGGAGCCGCTTCATCGGCTGCAACCCATTGTTTTGTTATAGATATAGTGATCACATTTGTCGGCACACCAGGTTCGGCTCATTCGGCTTTTCGTTATATGTTTTAAAAGTTCATGCTTTTGTACAACTTTACAAGCACGTAGTACCCGTTTTTTAATATATAAATATGATCGCTTGAGATTTCTATTATCTTAACAATTTCGTCTATCGTCACAATATTATGAACTTCATAAATGCCTTTATAGTTCTGGTTTCAAGCTTTCCAGAATGTTCAGCGATTTTTATACTCAATATGGCCACTTCAAAAACTTCTAAACCACTTGTAAATATTTCATATAGAGTAGACTTGCCATAATATTAAGCTAGTTTAAGTTTAGTTCCTTGTGCTCATTTACCTTTAAAAATATCATATTTGATTAATATCCTGTTTTTGTTCCATGTATAATAAATAAATAAATGTTTGTCAATTATATGAAATCCTCTTTCATTTATTTTCCCCAAACCAAAAGTCTTGATTGAATTGAACGACTGTCAGGAACAGAATATTCAAAGTATGTAGCTGAAATTTGTTGTATATATATGAAAATTATTATTTTCTGTTATGCCATCGTTAATTAAAATCACAGAAATTAATTAAGAATTTTTGTGCTGGAAAAGGACTCGAACCTTTATCTGCCGTTTGCTAGACGGTTGACTTACCAATTAGAACACCAGGCAGTATATTATTATACATTATGGAAACAGATCTAATATTTAAAACCCGCAGTCAGGTTATTTTGATGTTCATAATTATATATAAATGTATAATTAAGTTCTTTACAATGGGAAATTAATGAAAATTATTATAGCGGCAGATAGAGGTTCGAGACCTTCTCTAGCGTAGAAATTTTTAATTAATTTGTGTGATTTTAATTAACGATGGCATATCAGAAAATAATAATTTCCATAAAGAAGTTAATTAAATATTTATATATAAATATTAATATTTATGTATATGAGTACGAGAAATGTCGTTGATACCGTTCTATAAGAACCCTTTCTAGATCTTTCATGGACTTATCGAACTGCTCTTGTGTACTGAAACTGAAATTAATTATAATTTTTTTGGGGGTAAAACAATATTAGAAGTATAATAACAACAAAATTTGTTTGCTGTATATTTGACAGATGGCGCTACTAACAATCTTTTAACTGCCAGAACTTTTATTATTAGTGTAATAAGTTATTATTCCAACATGTAATAGGGCAACGCATAACTTTGAAATGCTTCATAATATTGATAATACTCATTTACTCGTTGATCATTTGCGCTTTCGTTGTATAATCACGTAGTCATATTCTGTTTTCAAGTGTAACGTAAAATGTATGACCGAGAGATTACATGGAAGCAATCAATTTATACGAAAGTCAAAAAAACAGTCAGCAAATCATCCTCATTAGGAAATTTAAAGAATATAATTGAAACCATTCTTGCAAGAATACATAGTGTCAATCACTAACGTCGCGTTGTCTGTTTACATTACAGTGAATTATCACTATTTTGTTCGTGAAATTCAGATCATGAACTTATTTTTCATGTCAAGACAGATTACTTAATTAACGAGGTCAAGTTTCTACGTAATTATATCCAGAATTTCACCTGCTGAAAAAGAAAGTCTCCGTCTATATATTTATATATGTTTTTCTTATTTTCGATTAAAATCCAAGCAATTAATAAAGATAAAATATTTTACCATCGTTAAAACCCTTTGATTTGAAAACAGAAAAGTATACTGAACATATTTCAGTCGCTCGAATTCATCTAATTACGCGATTACAAATATTTTATAAAACGTATCGCAACCGTATTCAAACTTGCACATGTAATGCATGTTTACATAAGCCAATAATATTTAATGTGAGCGGGGGACGAAAATACATAATAAAGCGCATAATAAATGAATGCGCAAACATAAAATTCAGCAACTTTAACAAGCTACTGAATACCACAGGAAGTTCATTAGATATTCTACTAATTTTAAAAGGTTTACTCAACATGAGTAAACAAGTGTTGAGTAAACTCTTTGGAAATGGAAGAATAAGAGAATTATACCTAAACAATATCGTCAGAAACAATAAAATACAGCAAATCAAGTGGTTATATTATTTACTATAAGTTTAAATATTTTAACTAATTTAATCTCTGAAGTTGATAAAGGTGGTTTCGATATATTCTTTAATATCTTTTTCATAGTAAAATTTTTTTTCTCTTTAAAAAAGGGTTGAAACGTTAAGGAGATTATAATTTGTTTCAAATGATTTTGATGAGTATGGTAATTGTGAATAATTTCTTAATTTAAGTTTGAAAATTATTTGCAAAATGATTGTTCCGCATTAACATGTAACAGAATAGGCTCTTAATTCTTTATGAAAGTTGGACTTCTACATATTCCGACAAAATAACCAACTTCTTTTATACTACTGGTAAAAATTTATAGAACAACAAAACAAAAGAACATATGTTCATAATTATGCATCTTTACGATGCTAAACTGAACAATTCTAATTTTAACCGCTTTTTATATCGTATATGTAATGAGGAGATTTTTGAAAAAATTTCTTTTTTCGAAACTCACACCCTCGATCTCATTTTCTCCGTGAATATACTGTCACCATAAGACCATGGACACAGTGAATTCGAGTCCTTCTAATGTGCTATAAATTGTATTATGTGCCATAAATTGCATTATGGAGACAGTTTTCAAGGTATCTGCTTCTGGGCTTCCGGGCTGGAACCGCGTCACTTGTATATCTGCCGACGTTTCGTACCCATTTGTACGGGCCATCTTCAGGGCTCAACAATTGCACTGAAACTGACGCGGTTCCAGCCCGGAAGCTCAGAAGCAGATAGCATGGACCACGATCGCGGAAGTCTACGCACCAGATTAGTTTTCAAGGTAGGTTATTAATTGCATACTACTGTGGGCAAAAAATAGTAAGACTTTGTTCATAACTTTTAAATTCTTAATTTATTCTTCCAAATCTATTTCGTCCCCCTCAAACTAATGCCCCCTGGCCCCAATACACTTGTGCCAACGTTTCTTCCAATTCTCGAAACAGTTGTTAAAGTCAATTTCAAGGATAACCTTTCAATGCGCGTAGCGATTCACGTTTAATGTCTTCAATTGACTCAAAACGGTTTCCCCGGAGCGGTCGTTTGAGTTTGCTGAATAGCCAGAAGTCACATGGAGCTAAATGGTGGTTG